>CM055958.1:46977880-47132880 GCA_029490685.1 Schizonepeta tenuifolia | reverse complement strand
CAACTATTTTTGTGGCAGTGGAAGTTGGAGTTTGTTGAGATAAATCAGGAAATTGTTCATGAAGTCGTGGGGACTGTAGATGGAGATTATGGACTGAAATCGTGGATCATGCAAATTACAAGGAGCGCAGCCCAAGTTTGTTTCAAGGTGGTGTGCTTTTTAAGCACAACTTTGTCCACAACTCTGTCTGTTCGAGTGAATCTGGTACCTTCAATTGGTATCAGAGCCATACACTTGACGTACTAAGTGGCATCGATCCTGTTGTTCACAAGTATTTGTCACAATGGATATTACCAGACATAGCCCTTGAAGTGAAGATGTCTATATTTCCACTAGACACAATATCTAAGAGGTGATATTTGTTTAATCTTCCACATATTTCAAGTGTCCTCTTTACCCTAGTTTTTACCTTTGGTTTTTCCCCTATCAGAATTTCCCTTCGATACTCAAGTAGCATATTCCTAGCCTAACCAATCACACTTCTAGCACATCACTGTTTCTGATGATATCATGAGAACTTTGATTTTGATTTTGAGATCCATGAAGTTCTACAGACTGTTAGTCTTGAAGTTGTGTCGACTGTTGTCAAGACATTGATCATATGTCCTGGGAGAGATTTATTTATTGATAGATCATTTTGATGATAGTTTGGTGTGTGTTTCGGCAAGGAGTTGTTAGGTTTTCAAACTATTTTGACAGAAGGAGCATATGTGATAAGGGGAGTGTTGAAGATTGTTCAAAAAGGGAGCTATCTCCATTATACATCACTTTGCACATGTTTTTAGAGGAAAGACAAAAAGGGGGAGTTTGTTGGTGTTAATTTTGACCCAATGTTTTTTAATAATTAATTAGTTTATTATTATGTATTTTGTTTTGTCTTTCTTTTATTTACTTTGTGCTAAAAAGGTGGAATGTGGGTAAAGGGATAAACTTTACCTAATCAAGTATTTTATAAAGAGTATGGGAGTTAGAAAACGTGTGCTGACTAAGTCCAAGGGACTAAGGAGCAGCAACTATTTTCGTGGCAGTGGAAGTTGGAGTTTGTTGAGATAAATCAGGAAGTTGTTCATGAAGTCGTGGGGACTATAGATGAAGATTATGGGATGAAATCGTGGATCATGCAAATTACAAGGAGTGCAGCCCAAGTTTGTGATCCTCTATAAATAGAGATCAAATGTAACAAGAAAAATGAGGCCTCCAAGATGTAGACTACGTGTATAGATTAGACATATTTCCGTAGTATTTTCGTAGAGTTTTTATCTTCGAGGATAGCAGTTATAGCTTTAGTCATGTTTCTTTGTGATAAAGCTTTACTCGTTTTTATAACCCTCTTTACTCGAAGTGTTTTTGTAATTCACCTTTATCTAGTGAATAATTTTTGTCCTGAGGCACTTCGCGAGATTATTAATTTATAATCTCGTGAAAATTTATCCATTGTGTTCGTTTATTTTCCGCTGCCTTCTGTTCAAAGTTGTGAGCACTTCTATCACAACTTTGCTCAGAACCCTGAACCCTGATTTTTCTCAACTAACTCTAACTGCCCACTTTCAGTCTTCAGCTCCCTTTCTTTTCGCAACAGCCATCTCATTGACTTATTCAATCCTTATCCTTACTCCAGCCACTTTTTTGACTTAGTCATTTTCAGAAACTCCACGTCCATTTACTCTCTTTATTTCCTTATCTTCTCACCTACACAAATATTAGAAGAAAGACAAAACAAATATACAAAATATTTTTTTATGAAAATAGGAGCTACAAAAAAAACATCAACAAACTCCCCCTTTTTATTTTTCTTCCCAAAACGTGTGCAAGGTGATATAAGCAATGCAGATCACACCCCATGGGCCAATTAACACAACTTTACACGAAACAGTTTCAAAATTACCCATGTACATGAAAAATAATTTTCTCAAAACAATCATCAACACTCTCCCTATCATATATGCTCCCCCCCAATCAAAATTATATCAAAATTCTCACAATATGTATAATATCTCCCCCGGCGAGAATACACAGCAAGTTATCAACAAAATGTATCGATCAACAAACAAATCTCCCCCTGCACAAATGATCAGCATCTTGACAACAATCTGCAGAACTTCAAGACCAACATTCTGCACAACCTTAAGAAAGCTCAGATAATATCAATAATCAACGAATCAAATTATCCTCAAAATCTATCTCCCCCTTTTTGGGAAGAAAGTGGATGCTTGATAATGTGTTTGGGAGCAACAAGCTGATGGTAAAATTGAAGGGGGTCTTAAATGGGGATAAGTTGAAGAAAAAGTGTAAAGAGGAAGCTTAAAATTGGTAGGAGGACTGGAATAAGGGTGGTGACTTTTCTGGAGTTCGGAGGATGAAGAATCTGATGGTCTTTGTAGAGGTGAAAGTGAGGGTTGCATATAAACACACTTTCCTACAAAATTGGAACCAAATCATTAGTGATAAGTCCAAAAATATAGATATTAAAATTTCGAAATACGTTCCAGATATTCTCAACATGCAACTGACATCCTTAAAAACTGCAACAACCAATTTTTTATTATTTTTGTTTACGACCAAAAATTGGTACAAGAAATATAGTTGTCACGACAGTTATTTCAGCTTCAATGATAACTTTAATCAGAGCAACATTTCTGAAATATCATAAGCAATTTATAGATATAAAGTGAAGAAAACAGATGGCGAATAGATGTATAACCAAGAGAATCTTGTATTCACCATTTATCTAGATCTTTGATCTAGTTATATGGCTTTCTAAGAACAATCTCAGTTTTACCTTATACCGTAAGGCTTTTACATCCTCAAATCTGCCTAACTTCTATAAAGATTATTTCCCATGATATGAAAGAAATGTGACAACAGTCGTGGCCACTTCAAATTAAAAATATATATATAATCCAAGAGATTTTTTCAAAATTGAGAATCTCTCATAACTTAAAGCTTAGTAAAGATGTCAGCCGATCGGTTCTCTGTACTAATATACTCTAGTTTTAAAATCTTATTTTCAACCAAATCTCTAATAAATTGGTACCTTAAATAGATATGATTAGACTTGGAGTGGCGGATGGAGTAGTTCTCCTCTAGACACCTCCACGTTGAGTGCTATGTCTGGTAATATCCATTGTAACAAACACTTGTGAATAGCAGGATCGATGCCACTTAGTACGTCAAGTGTATAGCTCTGATACCAATTGAAGGTACTAGATTCACACTCAGAGTTCTGAACAAAGTTGTGATAGAAGTGCTCACAACTTTGAACAGAAGGCAGCGGAAAATAAACGAACACAATGGATAAATTTTCACGAGATTATAAATTAATAATCTCGCGAAGTGCCTCAGGGCAAAAATTATTCACTAGATAAAGGTGAATTACAAAAACACTTCGAGTAAAGAGGGTCATAAAAACGAGTAAAGCTTTATCACAAAGAAACGTGACTAAAGCTATAACTGCTATCCTTGAAGATAAAAACTCTACGAAAATACTACGGAAATATTTCTAATCTATACACGTAGTCTAGTCCTGCTAATTTAAATTCTTCCAATATTTCTAACATGCAGGAAACACTGGATGAAGAGTTGGAACCCTCCTGGAGTGACTTTCAAGAACTCAGTGAGGAACTACATCAGCAATCGGTTGAGTTTAAGAGTCTTCAAGAACAGTTCACCAAACTTGAAGAATCCTTAACCGAAAAGGACGATCTGATTAAGAGCTAAACTGAAGAGATTGATAATCTCAAAAATCAACTGAATACGGCCAACTGAACTAATGCTCCAACCGATGAGGAGTTGAAGAAGTAAATCCAGGAGCAGCATGATCAGTTGAAAAAGCAAGAGGCTCAGATCGACCAGCTGATAAAGAAGTCAGACGGACAAACCGAGCATATAGCTGTTCTCCTCAAGGAGTTGCAAACTGAGAAGGACAACTTAATAAAGCTATATCAGTCATCCAAGATCATCGAGAACCTCACTAGTTACAGCCGACAGATGGATGACGTGTCAGGACTCGGTTATGATGTGATCAAGGATACTGGAATTCCTCCAGCAACCTTCATCAAAGCTGTGGAGGTCAAGGTTGTCGAACCTAACACAGTTGAGTCTGAATCTCCGCAAAGTAATCCAACCTCCACCTCTCAGCAAGCTCAATTGACCAAGGGAACCACAACTGAGAAAGGAAAAGGAGCAGTGGATGGAGGACAGAACGTTCCATCAGTTGGGACATCAACCGAGGGGGAATGTTCCAAAAGTCAAAAAAGGAACCAGAGGCGTCGGAGATACAATCGAAACCGAACTTAGAACCAACCTCTGAACCGACCTCAGAGCCAACATCAGAAAGAATGGAACCGACCGCAGAACCGACAAGGATCCAACCATCTGAATCAACAGCGGTTCCATCATCAGTTCAACCAGAGGTTCCAACCGAGTCAACCGATGAGGAACAGATCGAACAGCTGGGGACATTCATGCCACAACATGAACCAACAACAGGGCATGAACAACTATAGACAACATTCAAGGAGTTTGAATCAGAATCAGCCACAAAGATTCCAACATAGCGTCCGACCTCAACAACCAATCCAACATGATAAAAACCGCCATCAAAACAGGGGGAAAGCCTCTCCTCCGAAAGCTCACAATGGGAGAAATCCATCTCCTCCCAAGAAACAGAATATCACTACTAACAACAAGCCTAAGGATAACCGAGGCGTTGTTATAGTTGATGATGAAGGAAAAGTGATCTCTATCCGAGTATACAGGGAAAACAACCTACAGTTCAAAGGGGAACTGGTTCTAACCTTCCAGGACCCAACTAAAATTTGGGACCTAAGCGAGTTTCTCATTGCAGGTACAGGAGAAACAGCTGAGGAAGAATAAAGCATCACGAACCATGTGGGTGATGGATAGTGGATGCTCGAAACACATGACAAATCTGAAGGATTTGCTTGGGAGTTTCGTGGAGAAAGAAGGACCTTCAGTTACCTTTGGTGACAACTCAAAAGGTCACACCAGAGGCTACGGTACCCTTGAAACCAATCACGTGTCAATTTCAAATGTTTCATATGTTGATGGATTGAAGCATAACTTGCTCTCCATCAGCCAATTCTGTGATAATGGTTTCTCTGTCAAGTTTGATGCACAGGGTTGCAGGGTTAAAAATGTCGGATCAAAACAGGTCATATTATTGGGAAATCGATCCCCAACCGGAAATGTCTACTATGCTGACTGGAATAGTAGTCCTCCTGACACCTGCCTGTTATCAAAGAGCAGTTCAGATGTGAGCTGGCTGTGGCACAAAAGGCTCAACCATCTGAATTTCAAGACAATGAACCGACTCGCAAGACAGGAACATGCAAAAGGCATACCAAATCGAGTATTTTCAACAACACATATCTGCAGTGCATGTCAGTTGGAAAAGCTCGCTAGATCCTCCTTCCGGTTGAAGACAACTCCCTCAACCGACCGAGTGTTACAGTTGATCCACATGGATCTCTTCGGGCCAGTTACACCAAAAAGCATGAATGGTAACGAGTATACACTTGTTGTAACTGATGATTATTCCAGATACACGTGGACCATTTTCATGCGTCACAAGAGTAAAACCCGAGATGAGCTACCCAAGCTGATGGATCGGATATCGAACCAACAAGAGATGAAAAATATTTCCATCCGATCAGATCGTGGAACAGAGTTTCTGAATGAAACCATCATTGAGTACTGCGAGAAGCATGGAATTACTCATCAAACATCAGTTGCGCGTACTCCGCAACAGAATGGAGTAGCCGAGCGAAGGAACCGAACGATGAAGGATGCAGCTACATCCATGTTGACAAGCTCAGCTCTGCCAAAGAGATTTTGGGCTGAGGCCATCAACACAGCCTGCTACACCCAGAACCGGTCTCTTCTGACCAAGCGGTTGGGAAAGACACCATACAAGCTATGGAGATGCAGGAAGCCTGATATTTCATATTTTCGCGTTTTTGGTTCTAAGTGTTATATTCACAACAATGGGAAGACTCAGTTGAAAACTTTTGATGCCAAGGCTTTAAAAGACATATTTCTCGGATTTGCCGCTCGAATCAAGGCTTATAGAGTTTTCAACAATAGCTCTCGTGTTGTGGAAATAACACCTCATGTTAGTTTTGATGAATCTACTTTTGAGTGCAGGGAACAGGCTAAAGGACAACAGGCTAATTTACAAGTTCCACCTGTTCTCACCAGATCGCAGGCTCTAAGGGAAAAGAATCTAGCTGAACCATTGGTATGGGCAACCGAGGATGATGATCCATATTCCTCTGAAGATGAATGTGAAGACCCCAGCTCATCTCAAGGGGGAACTTCAGCTGATGCCACTCCAACTGCATCAGCATCCGAAGCCCAACCGAGCCCGGTTCAAAATATTGTCAATGTTGAGAATCCAAACTCAACAGCTGATCAATCACCAGTTCTGAAGATTCCTGCATCTCCCACAGTTCAGGATTCACCATCAGTTGAAATCCTGGAACAGCCACTGTTGGAAGAAGAAGGAAGACGCAACTGAAGATGGTATGAAGATCATTCCACTGACAACATCATCGGAGATCCAACCGAAGGTGTGCGTACAAGGAGCAGAGTTGCAAATCCAGATTCGACCGAGGAAGATTCCAACACTTACGCTCAATATGCTGAGGAGCTGGCAGTTCTTGAGGAGTTCGAGCAAGCAGGAAATGTTGCCATGATATCTTGCTTCATAGCTGATGTGCCAGAACCGAAGAATGTTGTGGAAGCTCTCAACTGTGTTCACTGGACAACAACCATGCAAGAAGAACTGAACGAATTTCTACGCAACTGTGTATGGGAGTTGGTAGAAAGACCAAATGGTGTCAAAGTCATTGGATTAAAATGGATTTTCAAGAACAAGAGAGACGCCATTGGATTCATCGTGAGGAATAAGGCAAGATTGGTAGCTCAGGGATATTGCCAACAAGAAAGAATCGATTTTGAGGACTCCTTCGCACCAGTTGCAAGGCTGGAAGCCATTCGAATCTTTCTAGCCTATGCTGCATTTCACAAGTTCAAAGTTTATCAGATGGATGTGAAGTGTGCCTTCTTCAACGGTGATATCAAGGAAGATGTATATGTTGAACAACCTTCCGGTTTTGAGACTGGAGATGGAAGAGTGTACTAGTTGAAGAAAGCAATCTATGGATTGAAGCAAGCACCAAGGGTTTGGTATGACACTCTTTGTGGTTTTCTTCTGAACTCGGGGTTCAAACGAGGGTCAGTTGATAAAACACTGTTCACCATCAAAGTTGGAGAAGATATACTTGTTGTGCAAATCTACGTCGACGACATCATATTCGGTTCCAAGTCGGAGGAGCTGTGTGAGAAATTCTCAAACCTCATGAAGGAGAAGTTCGAGATGTCGATGATGGGAGAGATGAACTATTTTCTTGGACTTCAAGTGAAGCAGTCACCAGATGGGATTTTCATCAATTAGTCCAAGTATATAAAGGAGCTCATCACCAAGTTCGGATTGCAGACAAGTAAGACCACAAGGATCCCGATGAATACTAACTGGAAGATTGAACCTGGAACTGAGGGAAAGCTCGTGGATGCCAGTAAGTATAGAGGGATCATCGGTTCTTTACTATATCTAACCGCCAGTCGGCCAGACATATCTTACCCGGTTGGAGTGTGTGCTCGGTTCCAAGTTCAACCAAAGGAAGCACACATGTTGGCAGCAAAGAACATCATCAAGTATCTGAAGGGTACAGTTAATGTTGGATTGTGGTATCCAACCGACGACAACATCCAACTGACCGGATACTCAGATGCAGATCTAGCCGGAGATCGGTTGGACAGGAAGTCCAGATCTGGACACTATCAGTTCATGGGAAGCAAGCTAGTTTCGTGGTTCTCCAAGAAACAAGCATGTGTTGCCACTTCTACAACCGAGTCAGAATATATGGCTGCTGGTAGCTGTTGCATGCAAGTGTTGTGGCTCAAGCAACAGCTGAGAGATTACGAAGTTACAACTGGACAGGTTCCTATTCATTGTGATAGCTCAAGTGCCATTGCTATCTCTTTGAATCCTATTCACCACTCTCGGACGAAGCACATTGACATCCGACATCATTTCATCCGAGATCATATTGAGAAGAAGGACGTATCCATGGAGAAAATTCCAACTGAGATTCAGAGAGATGATATCTTCACCAAACCTCTAGCCGAAGCGCGGTTCAAAATGCTATGTGATCTACTTGGATTGTTTGATTCATCCG
The DNA here is from genome assembly GCA_029490685.1 of Schizonepeta tenuifolia. Taxonomy (NCBI): domain Eukaryota; kingdom Viridiplantae; phylum Streptophyta; class Magnoliopsida; order Lamiales; family Lamiaceae; genus Schizonepeta; species Schizonepeta tenuifolia. Next base: position 47,124,619 of record CM055958.1, on the reverse strand, counting down.
ATGAGGAACCAGCTGAGGTGAAGAGATAGATATCCATCTGAGGGGGAAGCTCAGATGAAGGGGGAATCTCAGATGCGGATTGTCAACTGACGACATCAGACGTCAGCTGAACAGACGAACTCAAGTCAGCTGATGGTGTGCTGCAACGTTGGATCAGACATCAGCTGAACAGACGAACTCGAGTCAGCTGATGGTATGCCGCAACATCGGAACACAGCTGATTCCAACATCAGCTGACAGGTGAACACAGCTGATTCCGACATCAGCTGGCAGGTAACATTTATGGCTGAAGGTGTTATGATCTTAAATGAGAATGTTTGAAATAAATTCAAACATTCCTGAACATGTCAGTTACATTAAAATAGCCATCATACCGCATTTAATGTAAAGTACGGCTGAACATCAATAGCCTACTTTATAGTGCGACTGGGCTGACATGAAAAACAGTTCACCTTCTCACGCGCTGGTTGGAACTCGGTTCGTGACGTCAAGTCAAAGCTAGTCAACAGTCGCGTAATCTCAGCCGTTGATGGATTCGCGCCATTCAACCCTAGCCGTTGATTTCAACCGAGCCTAAAACCTATAAAAGGTGGAAAATCAGGAAGTGATCTCTTACCTTCCTCATTCGTGTTTATCTGCAGTAACTGTTCACTTTCGTCTCCATTTTGTCTAACCGTTTTCTGCAAAATTTGTTTCCTTCCTTCTTATATATATCTTCTCAGATTCACTAAATGGCACCCAAAGGATAGAAAATGGCTTCTTCCGGACCCTCCCTAATCCCCACATCTTATGAAGAATCTTTCGACTTGCTGGTATCAAAGATTTATTTTGAGCAAATATTATCAGACGATGAATTGGAGTCACTGGTGTTGTCTCCCCTCGCCGATACTCTCAGGGAGAACGGTCTTCTAGAATGGGCGAAGCTCTTTCCCTCCCACCTACTCAGGCGCCAGGTCGGAGAGTTCTACGTAAATCTGCAGTCGTCCATCGACAGCAGAGATGGCGTCGTTACAGAGGTTTCTTGTCGGCAACGCGACGTTCCAGCCAAAACTATCCGCAGTGTGACCGTCCCCATAGCAGTTTCTGATTTCCTCCGCCAAATCATTCCCGTAAACCACACCGCCACGGACACGGTTGAAAATATAACCGATGCAGATGCTGATGCGTTTCTGGAAAATGATCTGATCACCCCAGAGAAGTTGAAGAGCAATATGCAGAGGACCAAGTTAAAGCCATAACATCGACTCCTATTTGATGTTGTATCCAAGGTCGTGTTCGGTTACAGCGGGGCTTTTGGAGACATCAGCCGACCGAAGATCAAGCAGTTGCTGGCCTTGGAACACAAACATGAGATCAATTGGTTCCAATATTTTCTAAACCAACTGATCTTGGAAAAGCAGAAGATCTCCGAGACCACAACCGAATCAGGGGAGAGACTGTTGAGTGTCAAGGGAACTCTCAACTTCGGTTGCAAAATCTGCGCTCTAATCCTGCTCGCAACCAAGGGTCAGAACATGGTATGGGAGGATTGCGAGGAGACTCCTGTGAAGAAGTTGATGTTGTTCCCAACAGCAAAGAAAGCTCAAGAGGTAATAAGGAGTGTTTATACTCCTAAGGAAAAGAAGGATGCTGGGAAGACAGCTGAAGCGAAGGATACAGCTGAGGAGGTACCAGCTGCCAGCCGCCCTCCGAAGTCGAAAGCTACTCGCCGACGCACAACTGAGTTGGAGAAAGAGAAGGAGGAGGAGCTTGCCAAGAAGAAGCTGAGAGTTCGCTTCAAGAAGACGGTGGCAACGCCAGCTGAGGATATTCCAGCTGAGGAGCCAGCTGCTGATGTACCAGCTGAGGATGTTTCAGCTAAGGAGCCAGCTGCTGATGTGCCAGCTGAGGATGAGGTACCAGCTGTGGAGGCGCCAGCTGAGACGAGACCTGCTGAGGAGCCATCCGAGTTGAGCCACTCAGCTGAGGCAGCTGCCTTCGAGATCGTTCCTCGCGCTGCTGATGAGGCTGATGGGATGGAGACTGACTTCACCTCGGATGCTTCTTCCTCCTCTGAGGAAGTTGAAGACATTTCCACCTCCCCCACAGCAGGAGTTGATGTCGTACCGCCCCAAGAGCCTCTCGCTCTCTCAACCGATCAACAGCCAGAGATTCCGAGCTCATTGCTCGATGCTAACATTGAGACCATCTCTTCGGCCAATGTTGATGAACCTGTTGATACCCCACTCCCCACAGAATCCAATATTCCGAGCTCCCAGCTCGATGCCAATGTTGAGACCACTTCTTTGGCCAACATTGATGAAACTTTTGAACCGTTGCCATATGAAAATCTTTTTCCCTCCCCAATCGATGACGAAGCTGATCGTCAGGCTGTCGCAATGGAGCATGAAGGTAAGGTGGCCTATTACTTCCAGAAGCTGATCGGGATGTTCTCAGAAGCTCGCGACATGCCGATTTTTGCTACACTTGGAACCGAGTTGCTGTATCAGTTCAACCTCATCTTCAGTCACTGGTATGTGAAGGAAGATACCGTGAGGGTACACAGCTGGAACCAGCTGAAGGCGGACGAGTCACGCATCCGAGATTACTTCAACTATACTAATCTGGAGGTGGCCTACAACAACAAGGTTGCGCTGCTCACGCGTCGTCTGGACCTGAGCAAGGCGGAAGGCACAGATACCCGGGAGACGGCTGGACAAGACTACATTGAATTTCTCGACAACATGCTTGCAAAGTCTGCTGACTTTATTGTTGATCTTGATGCAGCCGCCGCAGCCGCCAAGGAAGAAGAAAAGGAGCTTCAACTGTACCTGGCCAACCGTCAAGCCATGGTTACAGTTGAGCAGCCAGCTCTGATTGAACACCAAGCTCCAGCTGATCAGCCAGCGCCCTCAACTGAAGACATTTGCGAGCTGATAGCTGAGAGGGTGAACCAGCTGAGGACAGAGATGCTTGCCAACCTCCAGCAAAACAAAGAAGATCAGCTGAGGATGTTGGAAGCACAAGAGGAGAAGAACAAGCAGCTGGTGGAGGAGAATGTTTCACTGAAGATAAAGCTGGACGAACTCTCCTCCTCCACCAGCCAAGACATTTCTGATTTGAAATCAACTGTTCTGGGAATCAAGTCTGAGCTGAATGTCTTCCAGTCCATCTTTGATTCCAACCTCGCCAAATCCCAACAGACTCAGGATGAAGAATAGGATTCTCGGTTTGAGTCACGCTGGGCTGAGTTCGTTGCTTTCCAGACTGAGACAACTGAAACATTCGCTGGATTGAGGAAAGCCGAACAAGAGCGCCATGACTCCGAACTGGCGAAGAAGGTCGGAATAGAGTGCGCGGTCGAAGAACTCTTCAACCGCATCCAACAAGCCAAACAACAACTCACCTCTCTGGATGGATCAGTAGCAAGCCTTGTTGCTGATGCCAAAAAGGAGGAAGATAAAAAGGGTGAAGAGGAGTTGCAGGTGGATGTTGAGTTGCAGGGGGAAGATGAGACCCAAGCTGAAGCTGAAGCTGCTGCAAAATCTCAGCCAAGGAGGAAGACTGCCCAGAAGAAGAAGTCCACTCCCAAGTCAACCGACGTAGGTGGAGCTGAAATGGAAAAAGACTTGGAGCAGGCCGAGCAGTTTGGAGTTTCTTACAACTCCATAGCCGAGATCGCAGCCGAGCTTGATTCAGAACTCGACGGTATCACAACCGAAGAGTGCATTGCTGCTGCCAAGGCTATGGATGTTGCTGAGAAAGATTACATGAATCCGAGCTGGATCAAGAAGTTCGCTGCCAGCCAAGCTCGAAGAGTCAACCAGTTCGAGGAGGAGCTAACCAAGATAACCAAGAACTTGGACCGGAACATCGCCTCCCGCAGCCGTCGCCGAATTGACAAACATCAAGTTAAGGCTGAAGCTCGACTGAGACAACAGAGGTTGCTAGGGAAGGTCAAGGTCCAAAGTCGGTTCAGGCACGTGGACAAGTGGATGCCAGTTGAGTGGAATGAAGACTGAGAGTCATTCAAGCAAGAGTTCGTGAATGGCTTCTATTACAGAAAGGTCTTCTCAACTGACGATCCGAGAAAAGCGTTTAAGGAAGCCCTGACCGAGTTGCACACTGGGGACCCGGGCATGTTCAGCCAGTTCAGGCGTGCAATGATAGAAGCAAAACTGGACATGAACACAGTTCCGGTCCCTCAGAAGGTTACATATCGGCCTCCCTTCCTCCCAGACTCCCGAAACCCCGACCGACAGAAAATATCAGCTGAGGCAAGGCAAGTTTGCAAAGAGCATGGGGTTGACATAGCAAAGGAGTCAGAAGCGAAGAGAGAGATTTTTGTTAGAATTTTTAGTAAATATGGGCTTAAGTTTTAGCTCAGTTAGTTTTTGAGCAACTGATGTATCTTTAGTCTTTTGTGCTTATCTTGTAACCATCAGTTGTAATAAAAACTATTCAGTTATACGATTCAACTTGACGTACAATCTCTCATTGTCCAAGCTCTGAATCGCAAAGTTATTTCAATATCATGTTATAACTGTGCTAACCCTTTGATGTTTTAATCTTATAGACTGTCTAGAATTTCAGCTGAGATTTTGGATAGGTCAGTAGGATTTAGATCAGTTTGCTTTGTAAGAATTTTATAAGGGTTTTGGTATCATCAAAAAGGGGGAAATTGTTGGAAAATTTATTAAAGTTTTGATTGATTCCAAAACCAACTGACCCCAACCGAGTAGATGTTGCCAGATCCTAATGTTAGTAGGTAGGCTCGCTGTTTGAGCATTGTTAAGATTTTATCTTTACAGGACTCCAGCTGAAGACGGCAACAAGGCTTCACTCAGATAGAACATCAGTTGTAAGAAAGACAACTGAGCGTTCATCAGATGCGAATTAAAAAGCAGGAAGATGCCAAAGTCAACTAAGGAAGATGCAAGAGAACATCAGTTGTAAGTAAGACAACTGAGCGTTCGGAGCCAACTGATCAGATACAGGAAAGACAACTGAGCGTTCAGTTTCAAAACATCAGTTGTAGAACTCGAACCAAGAAAATCAACATCATGAAGTTCAAGTCAGCTGAGAGTTCAACTATTAGCATTCAGATAGAACATCAGCTGAAGAACAAGTCAGATGAAGATCGAAACTCTCAACTGACCATCCTTTGTTGAAAGACTAATGTTGAGATTTGAAATTCAAACAAGGAAGTCACGTGAAGGTTTGACTCTCTGTCATTACCTCATTTGGCCCAGCACAAGGCTGTCTCAGATGGAAAGCAGAAGCATGCAGTTGCCAAATCCGAAAAGTCTGCAGAGATGAGAGACAAGCCATCGCTTTCAAAGAACAGAGATCAACAGCTCTTCCAACGGCTAGTTGATTCTCTCCGCCTATAAATAGAGACCTTCGTTCATTCACCAATACACACGAAATACAAGACATACAAGTGCAAGAAGAGACCAAAGAGCGAAAGAAAGAACTAAATACTTCACACGAGCTGAACTGCATTCAATCTCTTAGAACATCATTAGTTGAGAGTTCTAGAGTGTTAGATTCTGTCTTAGTGTCTTTTGATCCAACCTTGATAACATCACTAGTTGAGAGTTCGTAGAGTGTTAGATCATAGCTCACTTCGTGTTCGAGCTATTAGTTGGAACCCCACCCTTTCATTCATCTGAAAAGGTTATTAGGACCCTACTCTTCCCGTAACTGAGTAGACAGGTTGATTAGTACCCGTAAACTAATCTGTAAGGTTGATAAGTACCCGTAAACTTATCTCAACGGTTGCAAAGCCCGCGTAAGCTTTGTGGTTTGTCCAGAAGAACTTGGACTGAGTTGTGTGGACTCACAACTCCCCGTGGACGTAGGAGTTATCTCCGAACCACGTAAATTCTTATGTGTTTTGTTTATTTTTCAGTTTCTTATTGCATATTCAACTGACTAACTAACCTGCATACAAACTGCATTCTTCCATATCAACTGTCTTGGTTATTGACCAACCTTGCACTTAAACGTGAATTAATTTTATACGAATTAATTTCCACCACATTCCGCACAACACTTCACTTTCAACTGAGTGTTTCTTATTCGGTTGTGATTCCAACTGAGTTGCTTTACTCGGTTGTGTTAATTTTTAGGGGGTTGTTTTTAAAAGTTTTATCTAGTGTATTCTCCCTCCCCCCCTCCATACACCAGAACTCGTATCGGGACCATCAATTACATAGAACATCTTCCTAATGGAGAATCATTATTCCAGGCCAATGATCTTTCCATTAGGGAAAATATACCAAGCTCTCAAAGGCCCAACAATGAAGGTGGAATGGCATCATATGATCAATAGAAACATAGCAGCTCCGAAATGTGTTTTCATCCTTTGGCTAGCTATTCTGGAAAGGTTTACTACATACGATCGGTTGCAGAAGTTTGGATTGAATTATGATCAGCTTTGTTGTCTGTGTAAGAATGCTAATGAAACTTTGGATCATTTATTCTTCGCTTGTGATATTTCGAAAGCAGTTTGGCGAAGCTTGGCTGCATGGTGTGGTGCTCAAAGGCAGGTTCTTACATGGGAGGATGAGGTGCTATATATGAGGACAGTTGGTGCAACGAGGTCAGGAAAGAAAATGGTTTATAGACTGCTTATGGCTACGATTGTTTATCACATTTGGAGGGAACATAATGATAGAAGATTTAACAACGAGAGTAGCCAACCTGAGAATGTGGTGAGGAAGTGCCAACTCATGATGGTTGTAAGAGGTCAGATCTACCCCAAAGTGCAGAACTATTTCAAGAGTTAGGAGGGCTCGTTGGATTTTTTGTTCTTTGGTTTTTTGGTTGTAAGATGTTGTTTTGTCATGCGTTTGGTTAGTAAAAATCCCTATTTACCAAAAAAAAATTACATGTCTAGTCCAGTCACAAAATTTATTTCTGTTACCATGCCTTTTTATTTTATTTTTTCGTTTTCACCCTTTCATTTCTTCATCTCTCACCTTCTACTCTTCGTCACTCAGTTGCCGCCGCCGCCACCACCGCAGGTGGTCACAAATTTTTTTTTGACTCATAAAAAAAAATAAGAGTCGTCGTCGTCGCCGCTACAACCGCAGTCACCGTTTTTTTTTTTGTGACTGAACAAAAAGAAAAACTCTTCTCAGTCGCAGCGACCGCCGACACCACCGCCGCCATCGCCGGAGGTCACAATTTTTTTTGTGACTGAACCAAAAAAATAACTTGTATTGTGACTGAACAAAAAAAAATTTGCGACTTCGCAAATTTTTTTTTTTTACTGAACAAAAAAAACACACAATTTTTTTATCAGTAACAAAAACTTAATTGTGAAATAACAAAAAAAATCCAAATTTGGGGTAATTAAGTTGATTCGTAATTTCACATAAACAAAAAAATTATTATATTGTGCATTCACAATAACGAATTATTTTGAGAATTAAAAAAAACAAAAAAAAATTACTTGAGACCCCAAATTGAATTATTTGGGGAAAAATAAAAGAAAGAACATACTTTGCTTAATTCACTAAATTTTGTGCATGCACTAAATCAAAGTTCGTGGAGGCACTAAAGTAGTTTTTTATGTTTTGTGTAATTCGTGTAGTAACAATATTTTATTTGAAGGAAAATACCAAAAGAATATTGGTGCATTCACAAATACATGAATATTGGTGCATTCGTGTACTTGTCTTGTATGGTATGCAAGCTTTTACACGAGGATGTAGAAAAAGAACAAAACAAAATTTTTATTGTGTGGTACAGAAAAAGTAACATACATACATCCTTAAATTAAGGAATATGATATCCATCATGACTTAATTAGATTAGTAATTAGAAATACAAAGTACGAGATTTAACGATAAGAAATGACTAAAACCAAACTCAAAAGAAGCTGCTTGAAGGAATCATTCTGCCCCCAAGATGAGAAATGCTTCGGTCATGCTCACAAATTGGTGGCTTGTCCCCAAAGGTAAACAACTTCACGTCTCGTAGATAGTAGCACCACAAACCTACGAGCCACGACAAACTGGACTTGGACGAGAATTGAGTTTGACACTATGAGAATGCAATTTTTGTGTACAAAATAGATGCATATTTTTCAATGTTCAAACCATGAAATGAAATGTTATTTATAGCCATTCTCACATATGTAGGATTAACAGCACATTAAAGTGCATTCATAGCCACTATGTACATTTGGAGGTTACAACCGTTATAACATGACTGTTACAAAGGTTTCAAATTTAACCTCTTTAATAGGTCAGTTTCAAAGTTGAATTGAATTCAATTTGCACATGTGTAAATCATATACACACAACCAAGATGCACTAATGTGCTCGGGTGATTTTGATTCTAAGGGGGCGTTTACTAAGCATGATAAGCTTGGATAAATAAAAATAATATAGGCAATTTAGTGTTTCCTTTTAAGGATTATATTCAAAGAATATTCCATAGTATGTGATTATTGCTTCTATTTGGGGATATTGCATTGATATGTATCCCACCCAAGAAGGTGAGATTCAAGGAATCCTTAGGGTGATGATAAGAATAGTGAATCCATATCCCGTATAGTAAACACCTCTTAAATCAATTAAACATTATTGTGTGTTTTAGATATGGGCCAATACTTAATTAGATTATCAATTGGGTTGAGCCCAAATTCTACACAAATGGATCTAATATTTAGTTCAAGAATTAATCCAAATTCAAGTACAGACTCAATTCTCGATTCAATGCTCAATGTTCACGGTTAGAGTCCGAGCTCGTTCCTTCAATGTGGGATAACCACATCAACGAATTTGCATACATCTCTCAAACACCTCCAATTCACAACTATTTATTATTTCTCACTCACCAAATAATGATTTTGTGAATTTGAATATATTCTGATTATTTACTCGACAAGTAAAATGATCATCTATTATTTAATTCTCAATAATTAAATAATTAACCGCTTTAAATAATGATTTTCAAATCATTATTTCCAACACATTAAATATAAACTGACTCAAATGTCCCAATCCTAAGTCCTTTTTTTCCCTTGAAATTGAACATTACCTTAATTAATTGAGAAACCTCAACAAAAAAAATACAAAGCGAAATATGGTAGTACTAATTAGAGAGGATTTGTATCTTCCAGTCATGACACAATCGGTTTTCTATCTTTTTTTTATGAGTTGCGTCTAATCTTGAGAAGAAGAGAGAGATTTTATGCCATCTTTGATTAGCAATAAATATCTGCTTCGTTCCCAATTCACGGGACAATGATGAAGGAGAGGTAGATGAAGAATAAGAGACTCGGCAGTGGCTATGGCTTCAATGAATAGAGATTCGGCGGTGGCTATGGAGTGATGGAAATAACATTTTTAATTATCATTTTAATTGAAGGCTTTAAGGATATAATAATACATTTACAATTTAGTTTATTACTCTTTCTATCCCGGCTTAGTATGACTACTTTCCTTTTATAATTGTCCTAATTTAGTATGGTATTTCCTTGTCCTTTATCTTTTTTACCCTTAAAAATTCAATATATATACTTCTATAAAATTTTTCATCCACTAAAAAATTAACAGCTTATTCTAAATGAGTCTCTTCCTCCACTTAAAATATCCTTACCAGACATTTATTTATTTTTTTCTTAAAACTAAGCCCCCGCCTATCGCATGTGATAAAAGATAATTAATAATAATAAAATAATAATTAATCATATGCCATGAGTAGATTATAAAGATATGCATTACGTACATATTTAATCAAGAGGAAAGGTTCCAAACAATTTAAAGAGAGAGCCGGCCCACTATCTAATTAAAATAAAGGAATAAACGAAATGGTAAAGTCATATATGCTGCTATATATCTCACAAGTCGGCCAAGACTGGAACATAATGAAATGAGATTGCAGCAATTGAAAAGAAAAAAGGAGAAGCAACGCAACATATGAGTAGAAGCGAAAAAGGAGAAAGAAAGGATAAAGATGATTTGTAGTATTATTTTTAGCGGAGACAACAACCGTCTACCATATGAAATTTAAAATTATAGGAATTGAAGGTCTTGTATATATTATTTAGAAGTTTTGTAATATAAAATGATAACGTACATTTTTCAACTTTCTTAAAATGGAGTTCCATCTTTTTTCATATTAAATTTAAAATATTCAGAAACAAATTTGAAGATTTAATATTTTTAATCTATATCATATACATTTTGATATATTAAAGTATGATAGATATTGATTTTGAAGATTTGATCTTATTAAGATTTGGTTTTCATGCTATATATAATATAGAATATAAATATAATAAATATTTATTTTAAATTTAGTGCCACACATATAGTGGAGACGAAAAAGAAGAAAAGAAAGGAATTCTATCTCTTCGGGAAATCTTGGTGGTTTGAGTGTGAAAAAATGGGTGAATGAATACTCTATTTATACACGAAATTGAAGATTTCGAACGAATATGTAATAAGGAATCCTTTTGAAAACACGAGATGATTGAGAGTAAAATCTGGGTTGATTGATGAAACCGATTTGGAAAATCAGATCAATGCATTTCTGCAATTGAGAATGCACGGAGGGTTTCATATTGTGAATCTCTGGTGGGCTGGGCTCAAGTGATTGGGTTTAAGGAGAAAATGGTTATAGAAAAGAGTTTTGGGTTCAATCTATTTTACTTGGGCAGCCTAATTAAAATTGAAACTTGGCCACTGAAATAAAATAAATAGATATAATATCCTTGGATTCAATACTTTAAATATTTGGACCATGCTATATATGGAAAACGTATGCTCATGCTCGTACAATGATTTTAGGCGCGATTTATACAACTTAATATTTAATTGATTAGAAAATAATATAAATAAATATTTTAAAGAAAGAAAATGTAGCAAAAAATTTTTGATCGTTATATCCTTTCATACTTTTTAAAAAAATTTGTCATCGAAATTACTTAGTTGAGTCTAGACATCTGGAAATAGGTCATCTTAGCTTACTTAGATTGCAAAACTTCCTAGAAGTCGAACATAATATCTTAGACGAAAGGATATTTGAAATTTGGGTATGTCACTTCACCCAACTTGTTCAAGCTTCGAGCCTTTTTCATGAAACTGGGGACATCTCTTCTCCAAGCTTGTGAAAGATTTGATCGCTTATTTTCCACCAAGCAATTGTACCACACTTTAATGGGTAATTGTAGTATAAAATAACGATTATCGTATCCACGAGGACTAATATGCCGAGTTTCTAGTGAAAACCAAATTTATGCATCTTTATACTATTCAAGCTTTGCAAACAACATGATTTGGGATTGATTCAAACACTTAAACATAAGATCAAAGCTAATTAAGCAAGTAAATGACAAGATCATGCAAATTCAATGGAACAAACGATTAAGAAAAGATTAAGGAACAAATTAGGACAAAGGTTGGTCTAGGGATTCAATCCGATTCTAGATAGCTTGATCACAACTTCCTAATTCATGCAAACCAATTTAATCCTCCAATTAAGAAGCAATCCACCAAATTATTCACTAATCTCTCTCGACAATTAGCAAACGGGGATTATTCAATCGACTCTCTCGGCTAAGACTTGAGACGACCAAATAACTCCAAAAAGCACAAGGATTATACACTTCCATGCATTAGATCAACACCTACTAAGTCTCAAATCAATACAAGTTGTGCAATTTGAAATTAATGCAAGTAAAAACTATCAAGAATTTCTACAAGCACTTGGCATGCAAGAAAGGTGATCAACAATTCCCACATGAAATTAAGCATCAAATCCACAATTAATAAGAAGAATGAAAGAGAAAATCAACAAGCTATGATCAATCTACCATCAAATCTTCATAAATCCCCAAAACCAACAAGAAATTTAGCTAGGCATAAATGAAATCAACACAAAACAAAGGGGAAATGATTGCATAATTGAGAAACTAAGAACCCAATGATCAATTCTTCAACAAGTCTTCAAATCCAAGCTTAATTCACTAATACAATAATTGAAATGTGTTTAGAACCCTAATTGGAAACTTTTTGAACAAGAATCTAAGCTAAGGGATGTAGAATACCCATTTTGGGGCTGATACAAGGTATATATAGGAAGGAAAAAGTGCTAAATAAAGTTAAAATCGCAAAAAGGGCAAAATTGTCCAATTTTGGACAAAACAGTGAAAATCGGCGGTCGGAGAGCCAAAATCGGCGGTTCAGGCCCGAACTGCCGAGTTGACCACCGATTTCAGTTTTCTTCTTGACTCTCATTCCAGAGATTTCCGGCGGTTTGGCCGGCGGTTCACCCCTGAACCGCCGGTTCTTGACTCTAAACCGCCGAAATTTAATGTTGAAGCGCCGGTTCTTGATTTCTTCTCCTCTTCGCTCGGTTTTCCACTTTTCCGTCCCGTTTCTTCATCTCCGCTCTTCAACAGCCCTTCCATTTCGACTTAGCATCCCATGCTTGACCTACACACATGCACAAACTCCACCAAAACGTGAAAGCAACCCAATATCGTGAAAACAATCCAAAACAAGTCACGTTTGGCGGAAAAGTAAGAAAATAATTCTATGAAAACGCGTTTAGTTGTTATAAAATGGATGTTTATCACTCCCCCAAGCTTAAGCATTGTTCGTCCCAAATAATATATTCAAATAAAGGACATAAACATCGAATGGAGTATCAACTTTGGATCCTAAATGCCTCAGATTTCACAATTCATTGTGAAAGCCAAAAACTAAGCAAAACTAACATGATTCCACACGAATCAAAAGCATACCAACCTCAACTCTTTAACAATTGATGCTCACAAGGAAGTATATTCTCTCAACCCTCTAATATATGGCTATGCACTCAACGAATTTACACAATGCAAACTACTCGCCATAGGCTTGCAAATCGTCTAATATCTCCATTGCAACACGTATCATGCAAGAACAAGGATCACAAAGGGCTTTATAATAGGTTGTAATGTAAGCACATTAGTTTAGGAAGAGAAATTTGGCTAAGTGACTTAACAAATTCATTCACCAACCTTATATATCCTTCAAAACAAGCATGGAATCATTCTATCTTCCTTCATCATCAAACACTACTTTCTTTTGGACTCAAATTTCAAGTTAATTCCCTTATGCTCTCATTTTCTTTTTTTCACATTTCATCCTTTCAATTTTCAAGTGGAAAACATTCTAATTACACACAAAGAATTTGTTTTGCATCAACTTCCACTTTCTTTTCTCTTTTTCATTTATTTTTCTTTCACTTTGAGCTTATGGGATTTTTCTTTTCTTTTTTTGAATCAACAAGTCCAACATAACTACCCAAACCATCATTAGTTAATCATTTTTTTTTTCAGTTTACAACCCACCCTGGATACCCATACACAACCAACACCCCATTTTCTCCCGTTTAACAAAGAAAGGCCAAATCAAGCTCAAAAGGGGTTAACAATAGAAAATGAAAAGCACAAGGAAGTGTTTAGGATATGAGGTGGCGAACAAAGATGGCCTAAGATCATTTCCAAGTTCTTGCATAACTTAAGCATTCTCAATATAGATCCAAAGCAAGTTCTAGGAGTAGAAATGCATGCATGACCAATCTCACATGAACAAAATGCACCATATAACATAATAAGGCTCAAATCTCACGGGTTTATTCAAAAGTCAAAGAGTCGAGTTCAACACACAAAGAATTCATGCAAAACCAATCAAGACATGGTGAATTCCGACCAAATTTTCGCAAAAATAAAACAATATCCTCATAGGCATTTCACCAAAGCCACATTGAGCACAAACAACCCGAATCATAGCAACTAAACTCCAAATTTTTCATCTCCAAATTTTTCATTTTTCAAAAGTTTCCAACTCCAACAAACTATCAACCAAACCACAACTAAAAGCAACAAACTCAAACTCAAACAACTCAAACACACACATATTTACAAGCGTATTTGTATTCACCTCCCCCCTCCTCCAAACTTATTCAAAACCCAAGGAGTTGAATAAGTTTGAAGGAAAGAAACAAATACAAATACGGTGGTACCTCTTTCTTCATTGGGAGGTGGGGATGGGGGCCAATTGTGGCCTTCATTTAGTTGATGAGCTTCAAACCGGCGGACGAGAGCCAACAAGTCCATTTGATTGATTTGATCCTCCTGGTGGTATCGATCTTGGCATGCATATAACTCTTGTTGAAATGCATCTTGCCTATCGAACCAAGCTTGTTGGAAAGCTTGTTGGTCGGATCTTTGCTCTTGATGATACCGATCTTGACGATCAAAGAGTTCTTGACGGAAGGCTTGGTGGTCGGCTTGTTGCTCTTGGTGATATTGATCTTGACGATCAAACCAAGATTGTTGGAAAGATTCTTGCCGAGCATACACATCATATCTGAACTCGTCATACCGGTGATACATGTCGGCTTGGAAAGCTTGTTGGTTGCCGATTTATTGTTGTTGGATCTCATTCATATCTTGTTGCTCGAGTCGGATAGCTTAGATATCATTTCTCATAACCGCAAACTCGCTATCCCATTGCGTGTAATAGTTGTCAATATGCTCGACACACTCCGACATGCTTGCAAATTCTTCACTATAAAAGCTTCCGGACCCCGACGGTCCGCCATACATGTTAGAAGGCCCAGACGGCCCTCTATAACCTTGGTACCCCCCAAATGATTCTTGCCCTTGCCCGAAGGCTTGTTGCCCTCGTTCTTCTCTTTCCTGTCTTCTCCTCTCTCTTCTCACTTCTCTTCTTGCTTGTCCTTCTTCCCCTTCGTCCTCATAGTTGGTGTCGCCGTCACCATCATTGTCATCACCTTCCTCCTCTCCCCCACTGCTACTGCTTGCCTCTATCTCAACCCGAGGGTTCTCGGCCGCTAGAATAGCCATCTCGTGGAATGGCGTATCCATCTTCCAATTTTGTTGTGCATTGAAAGTGGTAATCTCCGTAAGAACGATGTCGGGCAATGGAAAAATCTCCACTACCTCTTTTACTCCCGGCTTGGGCTTGTACTCCTTGTGTTGCCGGAATAGATAAGGACGAGAAGCCGAGACAAGGACTCTCATATTCTTCAATATGTTCAAGTCCATGAGCACATTATCATTGAGCTTCTCCCATTGTGGATATTCTGGACAAAGAGACACAGCCATGGCCGATATGAGACCACCATAACAAAGGACTCCCGTCTTTTGATTCTTTTGAGCCCATAGTTGTCGGAAGATGAATTGCCCCAAGTTGAGCGGCGTGTAAGTGAGCATAGCCCATAAGACTTGAAGCTCAATGCTCCGGCATGAACTATTCTCTCTCTTTTGAAACACCGTGTGGGCAAGAATCCTTTGGATAACCCGAAAGACGGGATTGCGGAGAAGGGTAGCCTTTGATTTCCCCGAGGAGTAAGTTTGTGTAGCATATGTCATTGCTTTCCATAACACCTTCGGCTTGAACTCCCTTGATTTTTGACAAGCACCCCAATCCGAGCAATTAAATATGGCATTCATTTGCCTCATAGTCAATGAATGTGTAACATTTCCCAATCGAAAGTGCACCGTTTGAGGAAGCTTGACTTGGTTGATGGGGATGGTCAATGTGGAAAGCAACTCCAAAGAAGCTCTTGGACATGTGGGCCACATGCCCGTTAAAATGGATCCCCATCCGATTCGGTCGAATATCTCCTTCACGTTGTCCCAAAGGCCTAGATCCCGGAGTACTTGCTCATCCGGATATTTACATGAAGCAAGGCTTCTTTGAGCTAGCTTGACAAATAAGTGATTGTGTTCTTCTCGGTGCAGGACCACGCCATAAACGGACGGGGCATAAAGGCCAATATCCTCTTGACGACGTCTATAGGTTTGGGTAGCTTAACCCTTATCCATTTGTGTCATTGGCCATAGTTTTGGGAGGAGAGTCTTCAAGGCGTGGGCGCTTTTCCTTACTTCGACCCATGGTACCTATGCTTAACAAAATAGATTAGTTTCCCAACAACAAAACCAAGCTCCAAGCATTGAACACGTCATAACAATCCTTCCAAAATCGATCCACACATAAGATAAAACAAGCTAAGCACACCACATAACTCACATTCAACATAACAAGCTCAAAATCAACTACAAGTCCAAAACTTTAGCAATAAAGCATGAATTCATCATCACCAATCCTCCTAAACACATGATCATGCCATATTCAATCCATAAACTCCAAAATATATGCTAGAAATTAATTAAAGGTACCATTAGATCAACAAAATCAAGACATAACCCTAAGCAATCAACTAGCATGCTCAAATCAACATCAATTCACAATGTAGCATAACCGGAAATCGGCGATTTGGGCTCAGCCCGCCGAACCGACCGCCGGTTTGATGTTTTAACATGGCGCAAAATTCCAGAGATTTTCGGAGGGCAAGTCGGCGGTCTGGACCCCAAAATCGGCGGTCCAGACCCGAACTGCCGAAACCGACCGCCAATTTGCAGTTTTAACAGGCGATCGACTCCAGTAACTTTCGGAGGTCTACCCGGCGGTCTGGACCCCAAAATTGGAGGTCCAGCCTTGAATTGCCGGGTTTGACCGCCGAAATACGTTTTACACACGATTTTTCGATTTTTTTTAAGGGAAAGGCTGAAGAAAATGAAAGGAAAACAACGACACACCAAAGACAAGAAACGAGACTAGCAAGCCAATATATTTTTCAACCGAACCGAGCACAACCATTTAAAATTAACGAAGGTATGAAAAACGAGAAGACAAGCTCGCCCACAACAAACGAAAACACCAAACCAACAACACATTCCAACATTTCCAAACTAAAATAAACACCTATTCACAACTACCACCAAGCACACCTCCAAGAAAAGCAACAAAGGCTAAAAAGTAAAAGCAAACAAAAGCAAGTAAAAGTGTTGGGGTGTTTCCCAACGAGCGTTTTGTTTAACGTCTAAAGCTAGACGATACCTCGCTCCTCAAGGGTCGTTTATAAGCGTAACCGTCACATTCTGGTCCGGCTCACAATTGATGTAAAGCTTGAGGCGGTGTCCATTGACAACAAAAGTTTCACCATCCGACTTGAGAAGTTGATACGTTCCTTTTCCATTACATTTGTAGACGACATATGGCCCCGACCACCTAGACTTCAACTTTCCCGGGAATAAACGAAGGCGAGAATTAAAGAGAACCACCTCATCTCTGGGAGCAAAATCTTTGGAACGAATGGCTCGGTCATGAAACTTCTTCGCCCTCTCTTTGTAAATCCGAGAACTCTCAAAGGCTTCATTCCTCCACTCATCAAGCTCAAGTAGCTTCTCAAGCCTTGTATATTCGGCTTCCTTAAACTCAAGATTGATCCTTCTCGTGGCCCAATATGCCTTATGCTCAACCTCAACGGGCAAATGACATGACTTCTCAAAAATAAGTTGAAATGGAGACATACCAATAGGAGTTTTGTAGGCGGTACGATAGGCCCAAAGTGCATTATCCAAATGATTTGCCCAATCCTTCTTATGTGCCACCGACTTCTCAAGAATTTACTTTATCTCCCGATTTGCAAGCTCAGCTTGGCCATTCCCTTGAGGATGATAAGGAGTGGCGATCTTGTGCTTCACCCCATCTCGAGAAAGTAGACTTCCCAACCACTTGTTGTTGAAATGAGAGCCGCCATCACTAATCAAAACCCTTGGGGTGCCAAAACGAGTGAGGATGTTCTTTTGCAAGAACTTAAGCACCACTTTTGAATCACTTTTCACCGTGGGAATCGCCTTCACCCATCGAGATACATACTCAACCGCAAGAAGGATATAAGTGTACCCTTGGGATTTAGGAAAAGGTCCCATGAAATTAATACCCCACACATCAAAAAGCTCAACTTCCACCATAATATTTTGTGGCATCTCGTTTCTCTTGGAAATGTTTCCCATTCTTTGACACCTATCACAAGACTTCACAAAAGAAAAACAATCCTTGAAGACGGTTGGCCAATAAAACCCGGAAAGGAATACCTTGATAGCGGTCCGATGGCCACCAAAATGACCTCCACTCGGAGAACTATGGCATTCCTCCATGATTCGCACCTAATCCGATTACTTCACACACTTCCGAATGATGCCATCGGCACATCGACGATAAAGATTAGGGTCCTCCCAATAATAAAACTTCATATCATGCATGAATTTCTTCTTTTGATAATGAGTGAGATCACCCGGCACTTCACCAATGACTAGATAATTCACGTAGTCCAAAAACCAAGGAGTATAATCCACCAATTTCAAGACTTGCTCGTCGGGAAAACATTCATTTATCCACACCTTAGGATCTTCTACTTCCACCGGATTTTCAAGGCGGGAAAGATGATCGGCCACGAGGTTCTCACACCCTTTCCGGTCCCTTATCTCCATATCGAATTCTTGGAGAAGGAGAATCCACCGAATAAGAAGAGGCTTGGAGTCCTTCTTGGCAAATAAATATCTAATAGCCGCATGATCCGTATAAACGATGGAGTGTGTGCCCACAAGATATGGTCTAAACTTATCAAAAGCATAGACAACCGCCAAGAGCTCCTTTTTGGTGGTGGTATAATTCATTTGCGTCGAATCAAGGGTCTTACTTGCATAATATATCACCCGAAACAATTTATCCCTCTTTTGGCCCAACACGGCCCCCACGGCCCAATCACTCACATCACACATTAGCACAAAAGGCTCATTCCAATCGGGTGAGATCAAGACGGGGGTAGAAACGAGGGCCTTCTTTAATTTCTCAAAAGACTCAAGGCATGCATTATTAAAGTAAAACTTAGAATCTTTTTCCAACAAAGAGCAAAGAGACTTGGATACCTTGGAGAAGTCTTTGATGAACCGCCTATAGAACCCCGCATGGCCAAGGAAACTTCGAATAGACTTCACATTTGTCGGAGGGGGAAGCTTTTCAATGGCAACGATCTTGGCTGTATCGATCTCTAGCCCGTTTCTTGAGACTTTGTGGCCCAAAACAATGCTTTCTCTCACCATGAAATGACACTTCTCCCAATTGAGACATAATGACGTTTCCTCACATCTTTGCAACACTTGAGAAAGATTTTCCAAACAATCATCAAAGGTAGACCCAAAGACGGAAAAATCATCCATGAATACCTCCATAATATTCTCGATGAGTCCATGGAAGATTGCCATCATGCATCTTTGAAAAGTCGTCGGTACTTTGCAAAGACCAAACGACATCCGACGACAAGCAAATATTCCATAAGGACAAATGAAAGCCGTCTTGTGTTGATCCTCCAGAGCTATAGCAATTTGGTTGTAGCCGGAATACCCATCCAAGAAGCAATAATACTCATAACCGGCTAGCCTATCAAGCATTTGATCGATGAAAGGAAGAGGAAAATGATCCTTCCTTGTGGCCACATTCAATTCTCTATAGTCGATGCACACTCTCCATCCCATTTGCAAACGAGTGGCTATTTGTTCACCCCTCTCGTCTTCTACAACGGTGATACCTCCTTTTTTGGCAACCACTTGAGTCGGACTAACCCACTCACTATCGGATATGGCATAGATGATTCCGGCATCAAATAACTTCAAGACATCATTCCTCACGACCTCTTGCATCACCGGATTTAAACGACGTTGAGGTTGGACCTTCGGCTTTGCATTATCCTCCAATAAAATTCGGTGCATACAAATAGAAGGGTTAATTCCCTTAATATCGGCTATAGACCATCCAATGGAAGACTTATACTTCCTCAAGACCCTCAACAACTTATTCAACTCCTCATCATTAAGAAATGAAGATACAATAACTGGAAAAGTTTCATTCTTACCCAAGAATGCATACTTGAGGTGATCGGGTAGTGGCTTCAACTCCAAAGTCGAAGAAGAACTCGACTTGGGCGCTCCTTCCGGGACTCCTCCCTCAATAAGTGTATAGAAATCTAGATAACCCAAATGTTCCAAAGGAATGCCTTGATTCGCATCCATATAGTCAATGGATTCCAACAATTCATCACTAGCCTCATCCAATTTCGAATAAGAGTATAAAGTGTCCACAATACAATGCTCCAAGGAATCTTGAGAATAAAATGAATAAGAGTCAATAAGATTACACTCTTCAAGCTCCAATTCTTGTGGCTTCTTCATGGCTTCATAAATCAAGATAGTCATCTTCTCATCATTGTAACTGAAGGTCAACTCACCATCTTGAACATTGATCAATGTCCTTTCGGTTGCCAAGAATGGACGGCCAAGAATAAGTGGAGTATTGTCATCTTCGGGCATGTCAAGGACCACAAAATCCGCAGGAAATATGAACTCCTCCACCTTAATAAGCACGTCTTCGACAATTCCTCTAGGATAAGAGATAGAACGGTACGCCATTTACAAGGCAATAGTAGTAGGCTTCAATTCTCCAATCTCCAACCTCTTGAATATTGAAAGGGGAATGAGATTAATACTAGCACCCAAATCACACAATACTCCAACCTCTAATAACACAAGCAATCACAAAACTCCCGGGGTCCTTTTGCTTCAAAGGCAACTTACGTTGCAAGACGGCACTACACTCTTCCGACAAGTTTATGGTCTCAAATCTCTCAAGTTTCCTCTTTCTTGAGACCACATCTTTCAAGAATTTTGCATACCCGGGCATGTCTCGTAAGGCATCAAGTAAGTGAATATTGATTTGTACCTTTTGAAACATCTCCATGAATTTAGCAAGCTTTTCATCCATCTTTGCTTTAGCCAATCTTTGATGATAATGGGCTTTAAAAACCGCATCCTTGCTTGGTTGAACAACCTTGGGGGTCACCTCTTTTGGGATTAAAGGCTCCTTGATTGACTCTTGAGGTTTCTTCTCTCGAGGAACTGGCTCATCCACTTCCGACTCTTCATTAATCCCTTCATCTTGATTTTCCAACTTTGGGTAGTTCTTGTAAGTAGTTCCACTCCTCAAATGAATGGCATTGCATTGATTCTTCGGATTCACCTCCGTATTGCTTGGAAATTGCCCCGACTTATGTTGAGAAGTCGCTTGATTAGCCATTTGGCTCACTTGCCCTTCCAACATCTTGAGTTGCGTCCAAGCTTGTAACCTTTTGACTGGTTGCTCCTATAAAAGCATTTTGGTTTTGGAGAAGTTGTTGCATCATTTCTTCCATGGTTGGCATAGGCTTCTTCGGCTCATTGATCATCCCTTGAGACACCGAGAATCCGGGTGGTGGAATGATAGCATTGTTCGGGTTAGTATACGTCAAATTTGGATTCCTATAATTAGGATTATAAGCTTGATTCCCCGGAGGATAACTAGAACGGTTGTAGTTGCTATACCCCCATTGACATAGTTGGCTTCCTCAAATTGTGAATACTCTTCACCTCCTTGTGGCATTGGTTGAGCCACCATCTTCACATCCAACTTCCCTTTCCTTTCGGCCTCGTAGTCTCTCTTGAGCATGGTGAATTGCTCAAAAAGATCATCATACTTCTCATCCAAAATGGAGGTAAATTTCTTCGACGAACTTCTCTCTTGAGGCCAATGACAACTATTAGCCGCCATTTCTTCCAATATTCGCACCGCTTCTTCATAGGGGCGATTAGTCAAACCACCACCAGTGATGACATTCACAACTTCTCTTGTATGGCTAGTGAGCCCTCGATAGAAGTTCAATATTTGTTGCTCCTTTGCAAAGCCATATTGAGGGCATCTCCTCAACATCTCCTTGTACCTCTCCCATGCCTCATATATAGATTCATCTCCCCAGTTGGGAAAAATGAGAAATGTCCGAGATCAAATTTTGTGCCCGAGATGGAGGGAAATACTTGGCTAAGAATAGCCGGCAAAGTTGCTCCCACGTAGTAATCTCCGAGCGGTCTATGGTCTTGTACCAAGCTTTGGCTCTATCCCGCAAAGAAAATCCAAACAACCTCAATCTAATGGCATCATTCGAGACCCCATGGATTTTGATAGTCTCGCACACATCCAAGAAAGAACTCAAATGTGCGGTGGCTTCTTCATTAAAACCCCATCTGAACGACTCCGCACTTCCCAAACCCTAATGGGACGGGTTTGGAAAATATTAAATAGTTTTGGGATGGGTTTGGGTAGAAACATGTAAACCCATGATGAGTTTGGGTCGGGTTTAGGCAATTACCTTCGGGTACCCACTACCAAAACCCATTTATATATATAAGATAAAATATATTATTATCTGTATAATTTATTATATAATTATAAATATTAGTATAAATATTAGTAGATTTAAGGTTTTATCTGATTTTCTTAACCCACACACACATTCCGTAAAAGTTAAGTCTTTAATGTTTGACGAAGGGCGGTCATCACACTCTTCGCACAAATAAATTTATAAAACACCTCTTGCCCAACAAGGTAGTAGTCAGTGGCAAGTGGGGTCGATCCCAAGGGACTTGGTGTAGATCTGCTCTTCAAGTAGTTCTCAACAGAAGGGATTATGGTCGAGATGTATCTCAATATCCTGTACTCAACAAGTGAAATATCAAATAACAAAGAAGTTTGAGTTAGGGTTTCAAATCAATAATCCTAATTACTCATTACTCGTTTATTGGTGCGAAGATATTCAATTACCTGATCTCATTACTTGGTTTAAGATAAAGATTAGTTTATACCCTAATGGTCACGAAGTCACGATATAAATACACCGATCCTATGTCTATCCAATTTTACAGATCTTGACCACAAGGCAAGATCTCCTCCTTTGATCAATAAAGTCACGAAGACACTTCAGTAATGATGCTACCCAAAAGGCATTAAGAATAAACAGACCCAAGACATCCAAGAGGTAGGTCAATACCGACTACTCTCCAACACTCTTTACCTTCTTGGGCCCGAGAGACACTCTCGAGTTTGATCCCAAATCCTGTTAATGACTTAATCTCAATATCTAGATGGTGATCAAGCATATGTCAATATCAATTAAGTCTAGAATTATTCCTAAGTATTTCGGGAATAAAATTAAATAACGAACTCATACAATTCGACCTCACGAGTTTAGAACGAGTAATTAAGATCACATCATCTACATTCAACCCAAAAAATAAATTTAGCTAGACATAATCTTAAACGAAAACACAAAACATATAAGGGAAATCATACTTGAAATTAAACTGGAAACGGTTGCTGCTCAAGAGCGTAAGTCAGCAACTAAGGTCTTGGCTTCAAGCCAACAACTAAAAACTAATGCAGAAAATACTAAACACAAAATATAAAAGTAAATTTGTCCATAGGACTTGTTTCTTTCTCACGCTCTCTCAAACTAAAATGCAGAACTAAGCTAATAAAACTCAAAAATATATATATCTGTTACAACATGAAGTCGGCCATATATATAGGCGATGAAATTAGGGTTAGGTTAGAATCCTTGTTGGTAAAGGACTCTTTCCATGCATATCCGCCTCCTTCCTTATCCATGCAGCCGCGATTTACTTCCCTTACGTGGTAGATATCTTCATTGATTAGATTTAGCTAGGATAAGGAAAGAAATCTTCGATCCTTATCCTCTTTCTTGGAAAAGAACAAATCTGCTACTGCTCCGCATTACTTCTCGACTTCGATGTCAGTATCCTGTATCACTTCCTATGCTGACCAAGATCCTAGCTCCTCCAGGTACTCTGTCTGTTGGCTTTAAGGATATGGGGAGGTAATTCCTGACTTGTAGATTGAATAGAACGTTGTTGTCCAGCTACAAGCTTCCAGCCCTATGCCCAATTGCATTGTATCGCCATCTCAGCATCTCAACAACAGATTTCCACCAGATTTGCCCAAGATCCCACCTGTTCTTCCCTGCACACCATCTCTCGACTTTGTGTCCTCCTAGACACACTCTGACTCGATAATAACCAAGAAGAACTAGAAAAACACAAGAAAAAATGGACACAAATATTTTGTAAGGCAGCATAAATGAATCGGGCTGGGCACACCGGCACCGTCGGCGCAGCGCAATCTGAGAGAAACAACTCCGTGATGTGAACCTTGCTAGAATCCTCCCGACCAATCACATTATACACAAGATATTGGTGCAATATGCACAACGCCGGACTACGAATGAATCCACAAGAAACGTCCCTAGGTTTCAAATTACCTAATCCAGTTAAATTCCACCAAGCAGCAGACACATCAAAATCCGTAGGTACAGCCATCTTGCCCCCTTCTATTCGAAACCCAAACACCTGATACATAACAGTCGGTCCAGCCCGACATTTCTTCCCCAAAAGACGAAAAGAAATACTGCGAAAGTCATCATCAAACGACATGGTAGCAATAAACTCAAAGCATAACGACATATAACAATCCCATTCAGAATGAGCATACTTATATAAACCCAACACCCTAAGGTAACCGTCTAACTCATCCACAACACCATATTTAGCAATCTTATTCCAATCAATGTAATGAACAACAGGCTTACGTTTATACAGGAGGCGAGAATAAAGTTGACCTTCCTTTGGCGAATAGATCGGAAACGGAGCGTTATAAGTAGCACTGATATCCACGGGCTCCTCCGGCGATTCCGACGACTCCGCGGAGCACTTGGTTTTCTTAGCACGGCCCATTAAGCACGACAACAGAAATGACAATGTGGACAGCGGAATAGCCTAAGCGAGCGCTCAG
Organism: Schizonepeta tenuifolia; assembly: GCA_029490685.1. Classification (NCBI taxonomy): domain Eukaryota; kingdom Viridiplantae; phylum Streptophyta; class Magnoliopsida; order Lamiales; family Lamiaceae; genus Schizonepeta; species Schizonepeta tenuifolia. Next base: position 47,100,029 of record CM055958.1, on the reverse strand, counting down.
GGAAAAGGCGATCGCTCGTCGGGCAGAATAGACGGCGAGCGCACAAAAGAAAGACGAGCGCGTGGCCGACAAAGATGGCGGAGCGATCACCTGGGCGTCCAAGATGATCGCGTGACCGGATATATGACGGAGGTGGCACGGCACTGTAGAGATATGGATGGAGGAGGAAGTGATGGCGATTTGGGGCGGAGAAGGTGTGGCCGATGGGGAGAAAAATGGCGAAGAGGAACAGGGTATGGATGGGTATGGTGTGAGAGAAAATATGGCGAAGTGGAGAGGGATGGAGATGGGCTGCGCTCAGAAATGGTAGGGTTTAGTGGGTTGAGGTGGAAAAGGAATGGGACACGTGTAAGCAGGCGATCGCGTGGGGCCCAAGGCGATCGCGCATGTGGCTGCAAAAGGGGACTCGGACGGCCAAGCGATCGCGTGGAACATAGGCGATCGCCTGGTGGTCGTCTCAGAAGGTCAGTAGTGATGGCCAGGCGAGTGCCTGCGGGAGAGGCGATCGCCTAGGTGGCGCCTCCGAAACTCGACTACGCTGGCCAAGCGATCGCTCGGAGAGAAGGCGATCGCCTGGGGATCAGCTCTAAAACTCGACGATGAAAGCCAGGCGATCACTCGGAGGGGAGGCGATCACCTTGGGGCCATCTTTGAAACTCGTCATGGATGGCCAGGCGATCGAGTGAAGGGGAGGCGATCGCCTGGGGTGTCTTCGACCTGATATATATATATATATATATATATTTACATAAAACAGTGGGTTACCTCTCATGAAGCGCTTGTTTAACGTCATACGCTTGACATACAAAAATGAGGCCTTCATTCTGAATCCACGAGCCAAATTGACTCGACTTCTTTAACGATATGTTCTCCATCATGGTATGATTTCACTCGATGACTGTTGGCTTGGAAAGATTCTTGAGTCTGCTCATTGAGCAAACGGACAACACCAAAGGGTAGAACTTCTTCAATAAGGTATGGACCGGTTCAACGGGACTTCAATTTGCCCGAAAACAATTTCAACCTCGAGTTGAACAAAAGTACTTTCATCCCGGGCTTCAACTCATTGAACAAAATCCGGCTGTCATGCAACCGCTTCACTCGATCCTTGTAAATTTTGGCGTTGTCGTACGCCTCATTACGAAGCTCATCCAACTCTGACATTTGCAACATCCGTTGCTTTCCCGCGGCATCAAGATCGAGATTTGTTACCCGGATTGCCCAATAGGCCTTGTGCTCGATTTCAACAGGCAAATCACAATTCTTCCCAAACACCAAACGATACGGGCTCATTCCGAAAATACTCTTGTAGGAAGTGCGATACGCCCATAGAGCATCATTCAACTTTGAAGACCAATCCTTCCGAGATGGTTGGACAATCTTCTCCAAGATCCCCTTAATTTGCTTATTACTCATCTCGGCTTGCCCCGAGGTTTGGGAATGATAGGGAGTAGCCACCTTATGTGTTATGCCATTCTTCTTCATAAGCTTCTCGAAAAGCTTATTGCAAAAATGCTTTCCCCCATCGCTGATTATCGCCCTTGGGAATCCGAACCTGCAAAAAATATTCTCCTGCACAAATTTTAACACGACATGAGAATCACAAGTCCTAGTGGGAATTGCTTCAATCCACTTGGACACATAATCAACAGCTAAAAGAATATACTCGTAGCCAAAAGACTTGGGAAATGGCCCCATGAAGTCAATGCCCCAAACATCAAAAATCTCAACAACAAGAATATTGTTTAAAGGCATTTCATTCCGACGGCCAATAGTCCCAACTCTTTGACAACGATCATAAGAAGTGGAGAAAGAATGAGCATTCTTAAACAATGTCGGCCAGAATAAACCTGATTGTAGCACCTTGTATGCCGTTTTCTGACCCCCAAAATAGCCACCGCGGTGAGTCTCATGGCAGAGTTGGAGTACCTTGGCTTGTTCATCATCGGGCACACATCTACGTATCACCTCATCCTTGCCAATTTTCAAAAGATGCGGATCTTCCCAAAAATATTGCCTGCACACAGAGATAAAACGCTTCCTTTCTTGGGAAGTAAGGTCAGTCCTCAACTCATCACATGCAAGATAATTGACAATATCGGCATACCACGGTACAATCCCCGCACTCAAAGCTTGTTCAAATGGAAAGGATTCAAGCAAATTGTCACAAATTACAGGCGAAGGTAGATTATCAAGACGAGACAGATGATCAGCTACAGTATTTTCACTACCTTTCCTATCACGAATTTATAAATCGAACTCTTGCAATAAAAACACCCAATGAATAAGTCTCGGTTTAGCCTGAGATTTGGTCAACAAATAACGCAATGCAGCATGATCACTGTGAATGATGACCTTAGACCCTATGATGTATGCACGGAATTTATCTAATGCAAACACAACAGCAAACATCTCCTTTTCAGTAGTGGTATAGTTCACTTGAGCAGGAGTTAAGGTAAGACTCGCATAATAGATCACACGAAGTATCTTGTCAATACGTTGACCCAAAACAGCTCCAACAACAGAGTTAGAGGCATCACACATAATCTCAAAGGGCTCAGACCAAATAGGACCAATGACAACAGGAGCAGTATTTAACTTCTCCTTAAGCAAATTAAAAATAAACAAGCAATCATCATCAAAAATAAAGGGAACACCTTGTGCAAGCAAACGGCATAGAGGTTGACTAATTTTTGAAAAATCCTTGATAAATCACCGATAAAAACGGGCATGACCAAGAAAACTCCTAATACCTTTGACATCACGAGGTGGAGGCAATCTTTCGATCACATCCACTTTAGCTTTGTCGACCTCTACACCCCTCTTAGAGACAATATGGCCTAGTACATTCCCCCGACGAACCATAAAATGACTTTTTTCCCAAGTAAGGGTCAAACCAATTTCAACACACCTCTCTAGGACCCGTTTAATTTTCCTAAGACAATCGTCAAAAGATGACCCAAACACAGAGAAATCATCCATGAAAATCTCAACAAAATCATTAATCATCTCAAAATATAGACATCATACATCTTTGCAAGGTACCTATTGCGTTGTAGAGTCCGAACGGCATCCTCTTGCAGGCATATGTGCCAAAGGGGCACGTGAAGGCTGTCTTAGCTTGATCCTCGGGCGCAATCGCAATCTGATAGTAGCCAGACAATCCATCTAGAAAGCAGTAAAACTCATGCCCCGCTAATCTGTCGAGCATCTGATCAATAAAAGGTAGTGAGAAGTGATCCTTTTTGGTGGCAGCATTAAGTTTTCTAAAATCTATGCACATTCGCCACCCAGTAACCGATCTCATAGGCACCAACTCATCATTATCATTCAAAACCACCGTTCTGCCCCATTATTTCTAGACCACGTGTACGGGGCTGAGCCATTCACTATCAGCAATGGAAAAAATAATTCCCTCTGCTAACTGTATATAGATCTCCTTCCTCACAACCTCCATCAGCACGGGGTTCAATCGCCTTTGATCGTCCCTCTTTGGGGTAGGTCCTTCTACCAAATTAATCCAATGCATACATATGGCAGGGCTGATCCCCTTAATATCGGACAAACACCATCCAAAAGCTGCCTTGAACTTTTTGAGCACCTCGACTAATGCTTCTTCTTCGTCTGCCTTGAGCTCGGAGGAAATTATGACCGGCTTCTTTCTTCCTTTTTCAAAGAAGACATACATCAAGTTGGCCGGAAGCTCCTTGAGCTCAAGTTCTACCTCCTTCTCTTCTTTAGGAGTCTCGACTATCACTGGCTCGTCAACAGGTAGATTGGTTGGCAGCAATGCTTCCATAGTTGCTTCCTCTCTGAGTCGCTCCTCCAAGTCGGCTGAGCCTTCAAAGACCTCCTCAATCTGCTTTTCTTTCATAAAGTAGGCCTCGGCAAGTGTGTTAATAGCATCAATGTAAGAACAATTATCAATGTTGTTGGCAGACGAAATCCCCTTATTGGCTCGAACATCGTACGAAACTGACTCACCCAAGACTGACATCTTAATTATGCCATTTTTGACGTCAATAAGAGTATTAGTTGTGGCCATAAATGGCCTCCCCAATAGCAATGTGTGCTCTCATCCATCTTCTTTGACATCTCCGATTTCCAATACCACAAAATCCACCGGCACGATAAGTTTCCCCACTCGAACTAAAACATCCTCAATAACTCCTCGAGAATAGCGAATCGACCTATCTACCAGTTACAAACACATCCTTGTCGGCTTTAATTCCCCCAATTCCAACTGTGTGAAAATCGAGTAAGGCATCAAATTGATCCCTGCTCCTAAATCCAACATTCCAGAAGCTTCCTTTCTGTTCTCCATGGCAATTTTGATCACGAAACTCCCAGGATCTCGTTGCTTTTGAGGTAAAGATTACTGCATAATTGAGTTAGCATTTTCGGATACAAGAACTTGCTCAGGCTCATCAAACTTCCTCTTCTTGGATGCCAGCTCCTTGAAGAACTTCACATATGCAGGCATATTTCTGATCACATCAAGAAGGGGTAAATTTACATTCACCTTGGATAGCATCTTGTAGAATTCTGAAAATTGCTGGTCCTGCTTCTCATTCCTCAACCGACTAGGAAATGGCACTAGTGGACGATAAGGCTTTTCAGCCTTGTGCAATCTGATCTCTGGTTGTCCCTTTTCTACCTCACTCGGTGACTGTGTACCCACAATAGGTGTATCCCCCACCTTATTATCCACAATCTTTCCATTCCTCAGTACCATTACAGCTTGAGCTTGATGTGGTTGTTGACATTGGCTCGGAATCTTCCCAGTCTGTTGCTATTGCTACATCTAGTTAACAGTACCAGAAACTTGTCCCATAACCGTTTCAAGATGCTTGATAGTTGCATCTTGAGCTTCTCTTACTTGCCTGCTTTCTTACATAAATGCATTGAAATTATCTTCAAATTGGTTCTTTTGAGCAGGTGGCAGCGATGGGCGTTGAAATTGAGATGGCCCCTGTTGGAACTGATTTGACTGAGCTGGATTCTGCCACCGAGAGTTGAAATTTTGCTGCTGCTGTGGGTACCACTGTTGCTGGCTAGGAAACTGATTATATTGTTGGGGAAGATACTGAGTGAACTGCTGTAGAGAACGACGATTTTGAAAATTTCCTCCATATCCCTAGCCTTGGTTCTGATTCTTCCATCCAGAGTTAGACTGATTCTACCATCCCGAGTTCTGCTGTCGCTAATTCTGATTGGATCTTTGGCCTTGATCAAACTGTTGGCGCGGAGGATATCCCTGTGCAGCATACACTTCTGCTCCTTCTTCATATGTTAGCTCTCCCATTCTCTGACATTCTTCAGGATTATGCCCCAACTCCTCACAAATGCCACATGGTTCAGGAATCATTTCACGTCTAATCGGCTCCGGTCGAGGTGGAGAGGCAACAAATTTATTCATCTTCAACTCTTGCAGCTCCCTCATCATACCTGCTAACTGCTTTTGTAGCTCATAATTCGATGCTACTACACTGGCTTCAACTCTTTTTCCGCGGATCGACTTTTGTTGTGAGCTGTCTGCTAAAGTCTGAAAAATCTGATTGAGTTTCGCTGCAGTCTTCATGGCGATGTTACCCCCTGCAATACTATCCACCATAAACTGAGTAGTCTGAAATAGTCCATCATAAAAGAATTGGCTGACCATAATCGAAGCCAGCTGATGCTGTGGGCACTGACGAAGGAGCTCTTGAAATCTTTCCCATGCCTCGTGGAAAGGCTCATCGGTTCCTTGCGTGAAATTCATAATCTGTGTACGAATTTTCCGAGTCTTGTGATTGGGTAGAATTTCAGCATAAACTTTTCACAAGCATCCTTCCAAGTGTTTATGGAATTGGACGGTAGCGATAGGAGCCACGTCCTAGACCGATCCTTCAAAGTATACGGCAGACACTTGAGCCTTAATTGATCCTCTATAAGGTCCAAAAGAGGAAAAGTTTGCACCACCGAGCAAAATTCACGAACGAATGTAAGGGCATCTTCATTAGGCATGCCGTGAAAAGATGGAAGCATGCTCAAGTAGTTATACTTCAAATCATAAAATTCCTGACGCTAGTGGGCAGGACAATTGCCAACGTCGTGGTCTCCATAATGGGTCGAGAGTATTCTCCCATGAGCTGATTTTCCCCAGTTGCCATGTTTCCTTGGCAATTCAACTGAAATTCTTCTTCTTGATCACAAAATAAATACCCCAACAAAGCTTCTTCTTCAACTTCGTTAGGACGTGGTTCTGTTACCTCCCTTGTTTTTTCCAGAATTGCGCTTCTCCTGTTGATGTTGTCAATATACGGTGCTAAAGGTTGATTCTGACTTCTGCGACCTCGCATACACAACACTAACAAACAGATTAAACGCACTGGAGGGAGAAAAATAACCAAACAAAAATAAAAATAAAATTGCAACACAAAAATTGCCTAAAGCCTTCCCCGGCAACGGCGCCAAATTTGTTCAACTAAAATTAATCCTAAGTTGCACGCAAATTAATGTGGTCGTTTAGATTGATTAAGTTAAACCCGAATATCGTATCTCTCGAGAAAGACTTAGCAAGGCAATGTTCGTATTGCGAAAAGAAACAGAAATAAAAGAAAGCAGTAAAGATTGATTTGAGTGGTTTGATTATAACTAGGCAGTAAGATAAATTAAACGTAGATTAACCCTAGGCAAGAATGAAAATCTAATCTAATGAACACAAAGAAATAAATCAAAGCAGGAATCCATCACCAATAACAAAATCAAAGAAACCAAAAACTTGAATTAAAATTGAACCTAAAATAGCAATCGAATCCGTGGTGTTGTAGTTTGTAAATCCGAAAATTAAACAACTAAACTACGAAGCAATAAACTAAGAACTTAAAAGAAAAGTGTCTTGGATGCTCAAAAACTAGGTAAAAACGTGTACAAGGAGAAGTGGGGCGAAAGGAAATAAAATAACCCTATTTATAGGGTTTCTGAAAATTCTCGCCGCCATGGGCCAGGTGATCGCCTGGTCCTCGTCTCTGTCCCGCGCAACTTCTGGCCAGGCGATCGCTTGGGATGGAAACGATCGCCTGGCCGTCGCCTCTGTCCCTCGGCAGCTCGCGCCAAGCAATCGTCTGGCCTGCTGAGCGATCGCCTGGCATGCTACACGATCACACTCTTTTCGACTTCTGTCATCTCGACTCCATCTTCTTCCTTACTTGATCTAAATACCTACAATTCCATAACAAAACAACCAAAATCCACACAACACTTGGTTCAAAGAATTAGTACCATTTCCAAAACAACAATGAATCATTTCGCAATAAAATCAACGGAAATGAACTAACTAAACTAGACAAATCACAACCAAATGACGGTGAAACAAAATACTCAACAAGATCTATCTCCTCAATCCGGTGTTGTGGGCATCGCGACAACATCTTCTTGAACCACTCGTAGTACTCATATAACGACTCATGTGTGCCCATCTTGACTGAGGAGATTGCATTCCTCACGCTTTGAATACACCCAACAGGGAAGTACTTGTCGAGAAATGCCTGCTGCAATTTCTTCCATGTATCCATAGTTCTCTCGGGCAAGGTATAAAGCCACTCTCGTGCCCCATCAAGTAGTGAAAAGGGGAATGTGAGCAACCTTACGTAGTCCTCAAATCTCTCATGAGGGTTGTTGACCCGGATGGTGCTGCATGCCATCTCAAAATTTAGGAGGTGGGTTTGTGGATCTTCCCCAGGGTGATTGCTGAACTTGGGCAATATCTGTATCAGCGAATGTTTGAGCTCCCAGTCGCCATTGATGGTGGGCAACTGGATACTTGAAGGTCTGATTCCCTTGTCGTCAGGGAACATAATCTGACGGATGGTTCTTTCTTGTTGTCCTGCCATAGTTGTTGATGTCTTTGCTTCTGAACTGGATGTTGACTCCTCGCTGTCAGACAAGAATCATCTTCTTGCTTAATATCCTGATCTTTTGTCAAGTACGGGGACTCTGAAGGTTCGTTGACGCCTATCTCCAGATCTTTCTTCTTCTTGCGTAGTTCTGCTCGATTTCTCCTAGCTATCACCTTCGGGAATGCACCTTGATCTTGTGGATCTCCGTCACTCTGTAGATGTGGCTTGGGCATAAACCGTGCTCAACTCAAGCTAGAAGAGCAGACTAGCTTAAAACCAAGTCCACGGCAACGGCGCTAATTTGACGAAGGGTGGTCGTCACACTCTTCGCACAAATAAATTTATAAAACACCTCTTGCCCAATAAGTAAGTAGTCAGTGGCAAGTGGGGTCGATTATAAGGGACTTGACGTAAATCTGCTCTTCAGGTAGTTCTCAACAGAAGGGATTATGGTCGAGATGTATCTCAATATCTTGTACTCAACAAGTGAAATATCAAATAACAAAGAAGTTTGGGTTAGGGTTTTGAATCAATGATCCTAATTACTCATTACTCGTTCATTGGTGCAAAGATATTCAATTACCTGATCTCATTACTTGGTTTAAGACAACGATTAGCTTATACCCTAATGGTTACGAAGTCACGATATAAACACACCAAGCCTATGTCTATCCAATTTTACAGATCTTGACCAGAAAGCAAGATCTCCTCCTTTGATCAACAAAGTTACGAAGACACTTCAGTAACGATACTGCCCAAAAGGCATTAAGAATAAACAGACCCAAGACAGCTAAGAGGTAGGTCAATACCGACTACCCTCCAACACTCTTTACCTTCTTGGGCACGAGAGACACTCCCGAGTTTGATCCCAAATCCTGTTAATGACTTAATCTCAATATCTAGATGGTGATCAAGCATATGTCAATATCAATTAAGTCTAGAATTATTCCTATGTGTTTCGGGAATAAAATCAAATAACGAACTCACACAATTCAACCTCACGAGTTTAGAACGAGTAATTAAGATCACATCATCTACATCCAACCCAAATAATAAATTTAGCTAGACATAATCTTAAACGAAAACACAAAACATATAAGGAAAATCATACTTGAAATTAAACTGGAAACGGTTGCTGCTCAAGAGCGTAAGTCAGCAACTAAGGTCTTAGCTTCAAGCCAACAACTAAAAACTAATGCAGAAAAAACTAAACACAAAATATAAAAGTAAATTTGCCCGTAGGACTTGTTTCTTTCTCACGGTATCTCAAACTAGAATGTAGAACTAAGCTAATAAAACTCTAATATATATATATATATATATATATATATATATATATATATATATATATATATATTTATTTGTTACAACATGAAGTCGGCCATATATATAGGCGATGAAATTAGGGTTAGGTTAGAATCCTTGTTGGTAAAGGACTCTCTCCATGCATATCCGCCTCCTTCCTTATCCATGCAGCCGCGATTTACTTCTCTTACGTGGTAGATATCTTCATTGATTAGGTTTAGCTAGGATAAGGAAAGAAATCTTCGATCCTTATCCTCTTCCTTGGAAAAGAAGAAATCTGCTGCTGCTCCGCCTTACTTCTCGACTTCGATGTCTGTATCTTGTATCACTTCCTATGCTGACCAAGATCCTAGTTCCTCCAGGTACTCTGTCTGTTGGCTTCAAGAATATGGAGAGGTACTTCCTTACTTGTAGATTGAATAGAACGTTGTTGCCCAGCTACAAGCTTCCAGCCCTATGCCCATTTGCATTGTATCGCCATCTCAGCATCTCAACAACAGATTTCCACCGGATTTACCCAAGATCCCACCTGTTCTTTCCTGCACACCATCTCTCGATTTTGTGTCCTCCCAGACACACTGTGACTCGATAAAGACCAAAAAGAACAAGAAAAATACAATAAAAGATGGACACAAATATGGGTTCATCAATGTTTCTCCTCTACTTTTGTAAATCTATTTCCGAAATATGACGACACAACGACATCAACAATAATTCATAATCTTCTAGGTATGTTTTAAGATTTTGTAAGTTTGTAGTACTTTGCTTTGAGATTAATTTTAGTAAAATTTTCTACTGATGTTTATATTTTCATCATATTTATAATATTTTGTTATTTGATGTTTACTTTTTAGTATTCAGATTTTTAGCGGGTAATGAACGGGTAATACCCAACAGGTTCGGGTCGGGTATGGGTTTTAAAATTATTTTTAATCGGGTTTGGGACGGGTTTGGGTGTGAAAATTTTTCATAGGTTTGGGTTTGGGAAATGCTTAATGGGTGGGTATCCAACCCATTGCCATCCCTATTAGTGATTCCTTCACTAGAATTGGATTAAATTGGTTGAATGAATCATTAGTTAAATTTCCCATTGATTTAAGTTGAGCAAGGCCCCTAGAATCAACCTTTTCTTAAATTGTCCTATTTGTTTGTTAATTGTTTAAGTTCTCTTTGTTTGCTCTTCCTTGTCAATTTCTTATTTTTTTTTTTAGTTTGAAAATCTCATGAATCATGATAATCTTAGAGTTTGAATAGTAGGAGAGTGCATAAATTTCATTTCCACCTTATTTTCGTCCAATAGTCCTCGAGGATCGATACTCGATTGCTACTATTACAATTACCCGTTAAAGTTGCAGAATAGTTGCTAATTAAAATAGTGATCACTTACTTAGCGTAGTAAGATTCTCTTTTTCCTCATCTTTGGAGGGCAACTCCCTACTCCTTTCATGCCCATCCTCTCGTGATTCCTCAGCCGTAGTCCCCAATAATTTGAAAATTTCTTAAGGTGTTTTATCCATCAATGATCCATTGCATGCAGCTAAAACCAACCCACGATCATTCCTCTGCATTCTTTTCACAAAACTCTCCACTTGATCCTTGGGAGTAATTTGATGATAGGAACAGTTGTCCAATACTCATAGAAGAACTCCAGCCCATCTTGTTTGATATTTCTGATTTTCCATCTCATTCTCTCAACTCTAGTTGCTGGAAAAAATTCCTCTAGGAGGCATTGTTGCATTCCAACCCAGGAAGTGATACTTCCCTCTGGTAGGTTGTACAACCATCTCCTTGCCCTATCCACCAATGAGAATGGAAAAAGTACTAGCTTCACATATTCTTTTTGATTCTCATTTGATTGGTGCATCACTGTCATTTTGAAATCCTGGAGATGGGTGTGGGGGTCGTCCCCAGTGTATCTATTAAACTTCGGTAAGACCTGTATCAGTGCTGGTTGAGGTCATACCGCTCAGGATGGAAAGGGTTCTCTGGTAGAGTGATCCCGTTCGGCCTGAGATTTAGGTTTGTTGGGTATGCCAACTATTTGAGGGTCTGCGCCTACTGCGGTTCTACCATATCGCCACGTCTCACTATCCGTGCTATAGCGCGTAGTCATTGTTCAGTTAGATCGATGTTTGGATCAAAAATCAATGCTCTTGCCACTCGACGAGTTCCACGCATACACTAGTAGCAGAAGATAGAATGGGAAGAGTAAAATTATTGCGTGTCACTCCCCGGCAAAGGCATCAATTTTGATACGCATCCATCGTATGGTACTTGTGTATGCCCCTGACGGACAATACACGCTCCAATGCCCACAACCGGACTGGTTAGTCTTAGCGGTAAGCTAGGGTCGATCCCACGGAGAGTGAGAAACTACTTTACTCTTCAGGTGCACAAGTTTGGTTGTCACGGTCCAATCCTGTTATCTGCACAATTAACTTAAAGGTAATTAAATATAAAAGGGGTAAGATTTGGGGTAGGTCATGATTATTGTTGATAACTTGATATGTGTATTCGGTCATAGGCATACTGAAGATCCGTCCATGTTTTGCATAAACTCAAGGCATGGCCCAAAGATATTGGGGCGTTTCAAGAGTCTATACTCCATACTTGGGATTGTTAAGTCCCTTGTGGTCACTTGATCCGAAGGTCACGCTTCTTCCCGGTCACAAGGTCGTGCTTCACTTCTCCTTAAATAGTAGTCATACCCGATCCCTCCAAGTATGACCCTCACTAACCTTCTTTTCCAAGATTCCCAGCTCCGCACCTACATCACGGGATATCCATTTCTGGTGACACGTCCAACAGGTCATCGATATATCTACGATGCGTGAGGTGAGTCCCTTGGTCAATAACCATGGCTTTATGCCTCATCACAGTGGATGGATAGCCATTAGAGAAGCCCAAGACCGAGAAAGGACGCAATATCCCCTTGCCCATTCCTCGCCTTCCAGATCTACAACTCCATTGAAGGCACTGCTCAGCTACTCGGTCATAGGCATACTGAACATTGCTGTCTGTATGCCCTGATCTTTACTTGGCATGGTACAACCCTTACCGAGCGGAGATCACCCGCTGGATCAAGACTGCCCAAGAATTCTACCCAGATCTCTCCGGAACCACTGGACTCAACCGAATGCGCAAATGCCTCACGAACATCTCATATATTAACAATCAATCATTTTCCCCACCCAAATCTCACCAGGGGAATTACTCACACATAATTAAAGACATGAACATGAAAATAAATAAACACATGGACAACATGAAATACGGAAAATTGAATTAAGAAAATACCTAAGGCAAACCGCCTTGGATTTATTCACGACATGAATGAAAATGTTGAAAGCGTAAACTGTTTGAGCGGAAAAGATAAAGAACTCAAAGTAAATTGTTTCTTGGGTGGAATGACTAGAGAATGCTAGGGTAACCAACGTTTTGCCAGCCACATTTGCTGGACTTTTATAGTTGAGGTTGTGGCATCCAATCTTCTCCTCCGGCAGATCATCTCAGCGTTGATTGATTGCTTTCCATATTTAGCTTGATCTTGATGAGTGCTTGATTGATCTGATTTGATTGGCAATCACTAGTTGATTGATTTGGATGATTTGAATGCCTTCCAGATCCTTCTACTGCTGAGACTAGACCGGATATTCTGCAAATCTCCTCCACACGTATTTCCATATTTGGCTTCGGCGGCTGGCTGCTGTTGTCGCTCGTGGTTATACTGGTTGCATGCTTTGGTTGGCCTCACACCAGGATACCTTTTTTCTCCTTGGAGAATCAACTTCATGCAGTGGGTTGGAATTGCTTCAATAATGCCCATTCTGACCATCTTTTCTCCGTTTGGCTTGGATTGAGCTTCCTTTCTACGAACAGCTGCTTTCTTCCCTATACAGACATTATAGACACAAAAAGATAGGAAAAATAGGGCCAAATGGCTCAAAAGTCAAAGACGCATCAAACGACAACCTCCAACACAACAAAAAGGCGACCAATGGAAATGAAGCAATAACAAAGGACTGAAAGTGAACCCTCACCTGCCAAAAGACAAATCAGACTTCAAACCCAACATGAAGCGGATTTGAATGGGTGAAAATTCCAACTACCAAGCAAGGAGCAACCGCAGTATATATTGGTCTCCTTCTCCATCGACTAGGGCATTCGGGATATATCTCGTCTTCATCATACTCTGCAACTGTTCATATTTTCTGTAATAGATATTATATCACCCTTTATGATTTATGTCAAGTCCTCCGTGAGGTAAACAATCTTTATCGTTTAATGTTATGTATGGTTTCTTTTATCTATTGCTTGGTTGTTTATTTTATTTCCATGTCTAGCTAAGTTTATTTTGCTTGGGTTAGTTGAGAGGAGGTGAGGTGGTAGTTGTGTGTGTGTGGTGAGGCATTTTAGCTCGCCGTAGATCTGTTAAGACCGTTCCCGACGCCGGGCGTGATTCCAAAGTGATGGAACCTCCATGATTCCTGCGGTGGCCAATGGAGGAGTGGCGGAGGCGAAATCCCTGACAATACTGGACAAAGGTGTAGAAGTTCCCCTCACCTCCGGTAATGTTGCAGGCGCCAGAGTGTGGTGCATGATGCCAGTCATGCTGTTGCCATCTTGGGCCTTCTAGATCTCAAAGTTGCTGGCACATAGGGCTTAATGGTGACTTTTCCAAGCGCGAGCTAATTCTGGAGCCAGTAAGGTGGGCATTGAAGGCGACTTGGAGGGCTTAAAACATAAAGGAAGTGCTGGGGTGGAGATGTTCACGCGTGACATGGTGAGAGTAAAGGGGTATGAGCATTGCGACCCCATATCTGAGAGACGGACTCACGCAGTGGCTATTCGAGGGCCTGAGATCCAACACACACGTCACACACACACATACACCGAACCAAGTCAAGGCGAACCCGAGTAATCACTCTCGATTTGATATTTTCGTATTTTATTTCAGTCTTTACTTCTTGTCAATGTTAAGAGAGTTCAAAACCCAAACCAAATATTGTCCAGTGACACCGAGATCATCACAACTTGCCTCTCTAGGGTTCCACCCTGAATACTTGCCCTAGTTGTACCTTGTGGTGGGCATCAGGACATATAAATTGTATCTTGACACGTTGAGTTCCAAACGACAAACTCGGCGTCGTCACTCTTTCAATGGCTAGTTCGACATCTCCACATATAAATAGATGCCCTCCTTCAATATGAAGACTACTAAAACTTCTGCGAGCAAACTCTACACAAGATTGAAGCTTTCAAGCAAGAAAAAACTCTCCTACGCTTACTTCTCTCTTTGCTCTACTAGCTCTCTTAGAAAGATACTTCTTTGATCGAGCCATTTAGTTTCAGCCTTATTTTCTAAGCATTCTCACACCCACAAAGTTAGAGTTATCAGCCTTAGAAGAGAAATCTCAAATTCTTGTGTTGTAGGTTTCTTTGTTGGAAAACCCCCCACCAACCCCTTTTCCTTAGATCCTTTTGAACCTGTAATCAAAGAATAGGTTTTGTCTGAACCATAATCACACTGTCTAGGTTTTGTTGACCCCGAAATCAACTGTAAGGTCGCTTAGTACCGTCTAAGTTGTACGTTTGAAGTGTACGCGTAAACATTTCAAGTGATTACCAACACGGCAACTGGTCGTGGACGTAGGATTCGCTCTCTGAAACATGTAAAAACTTCTGTATTTTTACATACTGCTTTTCAGTTATTGTGTTATTAACTAAATGATCACTAACTGCTTCATCTAGCATATTTCACAAATTGCACTAAGTATTGCGAACTTGACCTTCACAAAAAACGAGTTGAACAAATTTCTACCACACTCCGCACTACACTTAAAACCTCAGTTCGACTATACAGTTGACCCTTGGTCCTAGAAGTCAACTGTGCCACGAACTGTGCTACCACTCCGACTGAGTTTTATAGTTGTTGAGTAAACGAAGTCGAAAATATTTTTAATTTAAAAATTTGTATTGGTGTATTCCCCGCATACACTAGTTAACTCGTTACCGGGATCATCAATGTGCATGTAAAATTAAAGTTTATTTTGGAAGGAAAAATTACTTGCTCCGTCCACGAAAATGAAGTATGTTTTCCATTTTTTTCCGTCAACAGAAAATATGTCAGTTCCATTTTAGAATAGGACCCCTACAATCTACTTTAAATTAATACTCCACTCAATCAATTTATATTAATTTAATTCTCCACTAAACTAATGTACTTTAATTTAAACCTCTACTCAATTCAAATAAAATCTTTATTCAACTTACTTAATTTAAACTATATAATATATGGATTCTTATTCCACTCTCAACATATTCCATCAATTTTATTAAATCCCGTACTATTATTAAATATGCGTCATTTTCGTGGTCGGAGCCTCATAGGTAGGGCTGTCAAAATCGGCCCGAAAAAGCCCGGCCCGACGGGCCAGCCCGATTTTACCCGAAAAAGTACCGGGCTGGGCGGCAATTTTAGAGGCCCGAAAAATGTCAGGCCTACTTGGCCCGACCCGAATGGCCCGGCGGGCTTCGGGCCAAATAGGCCCGACTAGTTAACAAACAATATATTTGTCATGTGGAGGTGAATAGTACTGCAAATAAGCAAATAAAAACTCCCACAATAAAAAAAGCCCTCTTTCCCATACCTGCCAGACCCAACATTCATCATAAAATAAATTAAAGCAAAAATTAATCAGAGCCCAATGTCTATTCATGGCACTGGCGCACTGGCGTACATATATGTGATGTAAGACTATAGACAAATAAATTGATAATTGATAATAGAATTCAATTCATGAAATATGGTTCGGTCAGTTTTTTTTTTTTTTTTTGAAAAAACACTTATTGTACATATTTTTTTTAGCTAAAAAGTATGATTTTATGAGCTATAGGTTTGAGCCACTTTAGCCCGAAAAGCCCAGTGGCCCGTGTAGGGCCGGGCTGGGCGGCAGTTTTAGCTGCCCGATAGAATTTCGGACTGGCCCGACCCGACCAAAAAATATGTGTCTGACCCGATGGGCCCGGCCCGAAGCTATTGACAGCCCTACTCATAGGAAGACGTAGGAGATGAGGTACGGTAGTATTTAAAATAGAAAATGGAAAAACATTAGATCTATTGTAATATAAATAGAGAGACGCCATAGCTCAATTCCGTTGTATCCAATGGCACAGCTGCCCCAAAACCTGAAACCCAAACGCCTCCTGCAGCTCCTCAAATCGGAGAAGAATATCAACTCCGCTCTCAGCCTCTTCAACTCAGCGAGTAGCCACGCACATTCCCCCGCCGTCTTCCACCACATCCTCCGCCGCCTCTCCGCCTCCGTGGACCCAAAACTCCTCCCCAACACAACCCGCATCGTCGACCTCATTCGCCTCCACCAATGCCCTTGCACCGAAGACACTGCGCTCTCTGTTTTGAAGATCTATTCACGAAATCAAATGTTGGAGCGGGCTGTGGAGACTTTCCAGAACATGAAAGAGGTTTTTGGCTGTGAGCCCGGGGTGAGGTCGTATAATTGTTTGATGAATGCTTTTGTCGTTTCGAACCAACTGAGCAAGGCGGAGTTGTTTCTCAAAAAATTTCGGTTTATGGGTGTATCTCCCAATTTGGAAACTTTTAATATTTTGCTCAAAATTGCTTGCAGAAAGAGGGAATTCGACAAGGCGAGAGAGTTGATCAATGTTATGTGGGAAAGGGATTTGGTTCCTGATGTTTATAGTTATGGCACTTTGATCAACGGGCTAGCGAAAAGTGGGGATGTTAATGATGCTCTAAACGTGTTTGATGAAATGCTTGAAAGAGGCGTCGAGCCCGATGTTATGTGTTATAACATACTAGTTGATGGATTTTTGAAGAAAGGAAATTACGACGCCTCTAAAAGGATTTGGGAGAGGTTGACTAAAGATTCGTGGGTTTATCCAAGTGTTGTTACATACAACGTTTTGATCAGTGGTTTGTGTAAGTGTGGGAGGTTCAAAGAGAGCTTGGAGGTGTGGGATAGGATGAGAAAGAATGGGCGGAAAATGGATATATACACGTACAGTGCTTTGATTCATGGGCTGTGCGAGTCGGGGGATATTGACGGGGCCGAGGGGGTTTATAAGGAGATGGCTGCGAGCAAGATTTCACCCGATTCTGTTGTATATAATGCAATGCTGAGCGGCTATTTTAAGGCTGGGAGAATTAGAGACTGTTTACAGTTGTGGGAGTTGATGGGAAAGGAGGGTAATCGAACTGTTGCTAGTTTTAATACAATGATTAAAGGGTTATTCAATCATGGCGACGTAGGTGAAGCTACTTCTATATGGGAGCTCATGAAGGAGAGTGGGATTGTTGCTGACGCCACGACTTATGGGATTTTAGTCCATGGGCTTTGTGAGAATGGGTACAGCAACAAGAGTTTACATATTTTGAAGACTGCGGAGGAGAAAGGAGGTGCTCTAGATGCTTTTGCTTACTCAGCAATGATCAACGGGTTATGTAAAGAAGGAAAATTGGATGATGCAGCTTCTGTGCTGAATGGCATGGTTAAAGGTGGCCATTTGCCAAATACTCATGTTTATAATGCTCTGATCAATGGCTTTGTAGGTGCTTCTAAGATTGAGGATGCAATTAGGTTGTACCATGAAATGGGAAATACACGTTGTTCCCCTACCGTTGTTACGTACAATACTCTCATAAATGGATTGTGCAAGGCTGGGAGGTTTGGTGAAGCCTATGACCTTGTGAGGGAAATACTGGATAAAAGATGGAAGCCAGGTGTTATCACTATTAGCATATTGATAAAAGGTCTTTGTTGGGGACATAAAGAAGACGAGGCTCTTAATATGTGGAACCAAGCGATTGACAAAGGTCTCAAACCTGATGTACAGATGCACAATATTTTGATTCATGGCCTCTGTACTGCTGGAAAAACTCAACTTGCTCTGTCGTTATACTTGGACATGAGTCAATTCAACTGTGTACCGAATGTTGTTACACACAATACTGTCATGGAAGGTTTTTGTAAAGAGGGCGACTTAAGAAATGCTGCTGTAGTTTGGGCTCGCATCTTAAGAAATGGTCTACAGCCGGATGTTATTTCCTATAACATTACTCTTAAAGGTCTTTGTTCTTGCAATAGAGTATCGGAGGCCATTTTGTTCTTGCACAATGCCTTGGCTAATAAAATTGTTCCAACTGTAATTACATGGAACATACTTGTCAGAGCTGTTATTCATTCTGGGTTCCAAAATGCTTTGCTTCCGTGATTGGGTAGTTTAGTGCTTTCCTACCTGTTCGTATCTTTAATATTGGAACATTTATTTTCCTTAAATCAATTCATTTGGTGTCAATAGTAGAATTGATTTTTATATCATTGTAATTGTAACTGGACTCGATCCTGGGCAGTTTCTTTTCAGCCATAGAGTTGTATGAATGCCTATTCCTTAATCAGGAAAATTTTGTCGGTTTTGAAACTGTTTGTAATGATTTAGACACCAATGCAATTTTGCTGGTCAGATGTCCAGTCATCTGTTCAACTCACTGCCCCTCCAAATATTAGACAAAGGCTTTAGTTCCTACTTCCTGAATCGTTGAGCTTTGGTGAGGTAAACTTGTCTGCTTTGGTTTGTTTTCTTCCTGGATTTATTTTTGCGGAATTTATGATAGCATAATTGACTATCCTGCATCTAGTAGCTATGGTTTATTTAAATTGAAGTTTTTTGTCCTTATGGTTTCAGGAACCGTGGATGCAGGGGTAGATAAATTTTCGGAAACAAGAGCATATTGCAGTTTCAAAGCAAGGTATGTTGACTCCCCAGCTTAACATTATCATGACCCTTATCTTCCCTAACACTGAAGAATCATTAATAATTAACATGGCAATTTTCTTTCGGAAGTTGGAATCGCACTGCGTAATTGTACCTGCAGCCTTTCGTGTGCAGTTCTTTTCTTTGTTTCTTTCTTTCCCTTCAGCACAAACTTTCTTATTGGTAGAAGTTACCAGACTGCATCAATAATAACATGGCTTCTGTGATCATAGTTTTTGTATCACGGAACTTTACATTGATGCAACAGCAAGTTCGGCCTGATATATCAGCCCCAGATAATAAAATTTTATTTGGAGTTATAACTCATGCTACATTTGGATGAGAAATTACTATGTGTATGGTTAAAGTAAAATAAATAGTGTATAAGATTTAAAGTTTTACTCTTTTCTACTAGCTCCTTAGCTATATGTTCATACCACCTTTACCTCGCCCTTTTGGCTGGATGATGATTTCTTAAAACTGAAAATGAAACAACTGAAATCGATCTCTATTAAAAAATCCATGTCATAAGGAGTTACCAACTCTACAGCCTACTTGTGAGGGGGTATGTATATTCTTTAGAAATTACAAAAGGAAATGTTTCATTCACTCTCTATTAGATTCTTTGCTCTTCTCTTGTTCTGTGCTGTCCGTCTCTGATAGCTTCATACTTTGTTCATAGACGAGTTGAGTAATCAAGCCCACCAAAATAACCCCGAGAAATGCTACCTTCCTCCAGTCAGGCATCGAAGACACTGAGGCATCAGTGATTCCGATAACTACCAACCCCGTCAGCGCAAGGTAAATATTCCGTCTAGTAACCGAACCAGCACTTATCTTAGTCAGCTCCTTGATCTTTTCTGCCTCCTCCTTAGCTTTTGCAATGTCGACGGGTTTTTTCTCCCTCAAGTTCTTAAAAAACAGCCCTTCATTTCGGCCATCTTCGATTTGGACTTGGAAGTTCTCCACTTGTTTCTCACTCTCTTCAATCTCCGACTTGTTGAGCTCCATAGACTCCTCAAATGCTTGCATCCGACTTTCTATATTTCCCATTATCTGCTCAAGAAAGAATAAAACTGGTTATTCAGACCCGAAAATTCCCTGAGAATTCCACTTTTCAATATTTTAATTTTTGTTTGGTATGCATGCCATGTTCACAGGGAAAGAAGAGAAAAGTTTGACAGACCCTGGCACCAGCTTCATCCAATTCTTTGAGGGCATTTTCTCCAATGAGGTCGATTTCGGAATTGGCTTCCTCGGCGAACTTGGTTAGATAGTCTGATCTTTCGTCCAAGTAATCGGTGAGACGAACTTTCTGGGTTTGAAGCATTGCAATCCTGACAAGAAGTTCCTGCTTGCGCTGGTCTCCTTGTGGTGGAGTTTCCTCATCTGAATTATCTGAATTGTTGGACTTGCAGAGAGAGAGGAAAAGCCTCCTCTTCCTCAAGGATTCTCTTTCAGGGAAGGGACCATGGTTGGGAGTGAAGGCAGTCTGGATTGTTTTGAGGGAAATCATAGTGTATCTCGTTGGGTGGAGAGAGAAGAGAGGGAGGGAGAGGGAGAGAGAGAGAGAGTCGCGCTAGATTATGCACCCCTGTGTGTGGGGACTGGGGAGAGTTTTGGACCTCCCATTATGTTTATGCATTATCCGGTTTACATATGGCAATTATGGTATTCATCTTTTGTTAACTGATGCAATAAAAATAAAAACTTCTGGGCCCAAATAGTTACAATTTTTTATATTTTTTTGAGGCAGCCCAAACTTGTGTGGCTCTGTGTTTTTTATTTACAGTTATACATGTGCACTGTTCACTCAGGAAATTGGTCATTTTTTTATTTTATTTTTTTCAAATTCGAATTTAAATACATCAATATCCGTCTTTATAATTGTTGTGTGGTGGGGGGTGGGGGGTGTCTATAATCATAACATTGGAAATTGTTGGTTGAGACTACGGTCTTCTTGAGAGATTTTATGTTGCCATAAGTTCTCTCTCTATAATTTTAAAATAATTTTGTGCTTGGAGATATTGAGAACAACAGATCCGCCCCAATCTAGTTTTGGATCAGATCATGGGCCGCTAGTTAAGCCAATATAACAGAACAGATTTAACTTTCTGCAGATTCATAATTGGAATTTATTCTAAGAAAATAATAGTTAGACTTCCATTTAAAATTTTCAATTTCACGATCTCACTACTTCTCTTCTCTTTTTACATAACTCATCCCCCATGTGTTAAATAATCTGTGATTCTCAATTTCTTCATAGTCGCAACTTTTTTGAGGGATAATTTAGGCATCTCTTATTCCCAATTATTAGGGATAACAAACTCTCCTAGCTGATGGAATTGCAGTTTACATTCATTGAAAAGACCATGTCTGAATTCTATAGAAGATTATTATATGAAGGTAACTAATAATACCCAATACCAATTAGTAATATTTTATTATTGAGTCACAGTGACCTAGCCAGAAAAATTACACAACGGGGTTTAATTTTTCAAATTTTAAAATTTTAATGCAACTCGATTTGACGACGAGGGCTTTTACATAATAAAACACAAAATATTGATCATTTGATGATGGTATAGAATGAAAATATTAAATAAAATTTGTTTAGGTGGGGCTTAAGCCTCACCCAAGGCCTTACTCCCTCCGCAACCAATTGAGAGATTGTTTCAAATGGTTAGTATTCCTAAGTCTTAAGATTGCTCGCAACAGTGATCTTTCGTAGGTGATGCATGTGTTGCGATCATAAATTCGCGATCACTCACCATTATCGATCGTGGAGATCTTATGATGGTGATCGCAACTCCAATCTTCTCAAGTTGGAGATTGCAACAACTTTTGCGTCAGTCGGGCATGGGAGATTTCAAATTGGCGTGATGGCAACACCTTTGTGAAGACTCTCCCATGCCTGACTGACACGAAGAGTGCTTTATTTGCCAAGAAATAAGAAGCCGCACACAAGGACGTGGAAAGAGCCTTCGAGGTTCTCAAAGCTCGTTGGGCTATAATTATTAGGCTGACGCATTCATGATTTTGCAAAATTTTATCAACCATCATGCATGTTTGTATTATCTTGCATAATATGATAGTTGAAGATGAGGGGGATAATGCAAGTACATGGACCCAAGAAGAAGCATCAACCTTGACAGACAAGGTGGACACGAGTCGAGGAGCCACTGACACATTTCGAGATTATTTGAAGAGAAACGAAGAACTTCGAGATACTAGCCCACACATAACTCGAAAATGATTTGATCGAAGAAATGTAGGTACGCTTCGAAAATTAATGTAATTTTTTATTAATTGATTAATATAATGTTTTTTAATGTAATAAAATAGC
Source organism: Schizonepeta tenuifolia (assembly GCA_029490685.1). Lineage (NCBI taxonomy): Eukaryota > Viridiplantae > Streptophyta > Magnoliopsida > Lamiales > Lamiaceae > Schizonepeta > Schizonepeta tenuifolia. The sequence continues at coordinate 47,077,703 of CM055958.1, read as the reverse complement.
AATTACTAAATAATTATTATTCATATTTTTCAAATAAAAAAAATCTAAAATGAAAAAAAAGGCCAAGTTTGGTGATCGCTACTGTCAAGAAAAGAATTGATGATCATGAGTGACCGATGCATAGACCTAAAACAAGGGCACTGATCACACACTTGATGACCGCGGCTATCCAGAGTCTAAAAGTTTCGGGACTTGAAAAAGATGTAGTCGCTAAACGACAAAATTGAAGGTAGCCTCTAAATTTTGACGAAGATAATTGAAGTGAACATAGAAATGAGGCTTGCGAAATATGGAACACGACAAATCAAAAAACCACCAACCCAATTTACATCCAACAGAGAATTAATTTAAAAAAAATTAGGAAGTTGACAGATTTGTGATCAGATCAAAGATGAAGATGATGATGAGGAAGACTTTCCGAAGACAGTAGTTGACTGGGACATATAATTGGATGAGTTGTTTGTTACAGCAAAATTGGGCTAAAAAGTAAGATATACTATATCTTAGACTTCAAACAATTCTTGAGTTATTAGCAATTGACAATTACGTGAAAGATCCATCACAACTAAGACTAATTTTACTGAATTTTAGATTATTAGTATATTTTATAGGCATCACCTAAATCGGAAGGATTCAAATATTTAGCACAAAACTCTGGGATATTTAAAATGTAAATTTAGTTTAATTTTGTTGAAATTTAAGAGTATTTATAAAGACTTGGTATCTCCAAATGATAATAATATTATCGAGGTTATGGTAAAAACCAAGAAAATTTCTCCAAATGTGCACTATATATAGGTGCATGGTGATTGATATTGTGGCAGTTCAGGTGAAGTAAGTAAATACTGAATTTGCACAACTTAAAATCCGATTCCCGGAAGAGAGTTTAGCAGATTTTTTAAAACATAGCCATCCTCAATACAAGGAAATCGATAAGGTGAAATTCTTTTTCTAATATACTCCCTCCGTCCCGTTGAACTTATCCCATTTGGGATCGGCACGGAGATTAACAATAAGAGTATTAAATGATAAATAGTGTGTTCAGTGCGGGAATTCTTGCGGGCATCGAGGCGCAATTGCGCCGGGCTACGGATGCGCGCCACGTGTAATACCAGATACAAGTAGTGGTTTGTTGACTTTTCATAGCGGTTTTGCCTCGATATGGGAGCCTGACCGATTTTCTTTATCGACCCCGTATCGTACCCAAAACACTTGCTATGGTTCTGAAAATTTTTTAATCGACGCAAGTCTATATTTCATTGCCTATGTTTATGAATTATTGTTACAATCGACGATAGAATTATTGTCACCGAAGGTAGATTCTGAGTCGAAATTTCCGGCCGAATCTCGACAACTACTCCCACACGCTTTACAACAATTTCTCCTTCCCCGTTTTACCCCTTCTCTTTGATTGACCTAAATTTTGAAAAGGTTAAGAATCTGGTTGTTGTATTTTCGTTTCATTTGTAAATGACTTGTGTGGAGGATACGAGCGATAATGTTGAAGTCGGAGATGAAGTCGAGTATAGTGCCAAAGATAATCGCGACAATAGCAGCTGGAACATGGTTATGAGCGATGGCGAGGATGGCGACAGCGACGTCGCTAGTTGCCTCGACTCGAAGAAAAAACAACTACGACACACGAACATCGTTTCGTTGAAAGGGCCAGGTATATGATGTATTTGCCTTGAATTGGGCGAATAGATTCATAATTACAATTTTAATTTACAAGTACATATATCATATCTGATTCGAAGAGGAGAAGAGAAGAGAAGCGGTAAAATTTCAATTTTGAATTTTCTCGCTAATTAATGATAACAATCTCAGCCTGTGAATGTGAATTACATTGAATTGAATCTTATGGCATGCATGGTAGTCCTCATTGAGATTTATTCTCCAATTTGTTTTGTGTTAGTAGTTTGTGGCTCGTGCGGTGCAGTATTAAATTGGGATTCTGTTGTTATTGTCATTGCTCTGCTCGGGTCTTATCTTATTTGTTTGTTTGTGAGGATGTAGGAAAATTTATTTCATATTTGCAATTTGGAAGCATGATATGATCATTGAAATCTTTACTTCCTTGTGTTGTTTTAAGTGCTGTGATCTCCATTAGATGTCATTTGAACTATCTTAACAATCTTACAAAAAAATTGTCCACCGAGAATATGTATATACTTGCGGCTTCATGCTTTGGCGATCTCTTTGATGTTCCTGACTCTCAGTTTCAAGGCCAGATTTTGCACCACCTTCTTAAGCACCTGCAACCGTGGTCTAGCAATCGTGGTACTTTAGTTTTCCTAACAAACGAACAATTAATTGAGTTTGGGCCTACGGAGTTTGCGTTAATCACCGGATTGAGGTTTAGGTCACCTACAAAGCCGCTACCCGGTAGCAGTCCATTACATGCTCAGCATTTTGGTGGTGCAAGAAAAATTGTAGTGAATGATATTCTCCAACGATTCAAAAAGGAGTGCCGGAAGAGCAAGGGTAAATCTCTTGATTCCCTGAAGTTGGGCAGCCTTTATTTGGTGTACTCACTACTTTTGGTACGGGATATGGGCTCGAAAGGCATAGATATGCGCTATTTCCATTTGATAGATAATTTAAAAGACTTTTTTACGAATTTAACTGGGGGCGTGTCACGTATGATTATCTTGTTCGGAACATTCATGCAGCCAGAACTACCCTTTTCAAACCTCTTGGTAAAGATGCCCTGCCCAAAAAGGTTTGAAATTGTGAGGTAAAAGGCTTTGTTCATGCCCTCCAAGCTTAGGCGTATGAGGTGATTCCGGGGTTAGGTGACCATGCTGCACATCAAGTTGAAGGTACAAATAACCTGATTAGGATGGCTCGATGGAACGCACAAAAGTACTTTGGCTATGAGGACCTTAAGAGATTCTTCAAGTCATCACCTGTAAGATGATGTATTTTGATTTGACTTAGCGTTTCTTTTACAGTTTCTTGCAGTTTATTGACCTTATTGGGTGCATTTCTCATTTGCAGATGGCTATAGTTCCCAGTGAGAGGGAGATACAGAGTTTGTCGGCGTTGGGGATCTCTTACTCACCCTCTACAGTTGGAGCCCCTAGTGATTTTGTCTCAAGAAATCGTAAGCGTAAGTTTGATGATGTTAATAATGTTATTGGGAAGGAGGAGACAACTGGAAAAAGAAGAAAGAAGCACGTAGTTCGAGAAAAAATAAGGGACCCGAGAAACCTTGTAAATCTGATATACGAACAGAGGAAAAATTCCAGTATAGTGATGTGAGTTGCTTTTAGTTTAACCGTGACTTTCAATTTAAGATGGCCAAAATACAATTGTGTATTAATGAGTTACAAAATTTAGGATTTGAAGACTATTATTAGCGAGTTTCGGACTTGCATGCAACGGATGGAAAAGGCCAACACAAGAAGATATGCTGCTCTTGAAGGTGAGATTTTGGCAGTAAAGCATCTTCTTGTAGATGTCCTTCAACGATTTGGAGATATGAACGGGCGTAGCAACGGAACAAAAGAAAAGGCAAGTGGCGCTGATGCAGCAAGGGATACGAATTATCCATCACCATCGGTTTCCTCAAAGAAGAATATAGGCAGGTCTCATCTGGGGAAAGAACTTCTGGTGGTTGAGCAACATATTGATCCTGATCCAGGCTTCGGTACTATTACAAAATACCCCGCGTTCAAAAAAAAGATTGGAAAGATACCTTTATTGGATCCTAGCTCTTGTATATTCGATGATGCAGATGAAATACATCACGAACCGACACCTGAACCCGTCCTCCAAAAATCTGAATCCAGGACATTGACGGATGACGATGAAGCGGATGAGATTCCATCCACGTCTGTATATCCTGTCGAACCTAAATATGTTCTTGCTTTGTGTTGCTAAGAGGCTCCTAAGAAGTCTCCCAAAAATAACAAGAAGAGGGCAAGTATCAACGCTGTGGCGCATGCTGATGGAAATGAGGGTTGCAAATTAAATCCTCTAAATGTTGAAATGGTTCAGTTTGCCGAATTGAAGGAACTTCATATATGGCAAGCGGCTTCATTCAATGGGACATCAATGTTTGTTATTTTTAAACAAACCATAATAATACATACTAGCTACTTATGAAATATTTGAATTGTGGTTCTGTTTTAATGCATTTGTGTTTTTAGCCCCCAACATATTAAGATGCCAAATAAGGACGAGGTAGATGCCAAGTGGTTGGATAGTATCTACTCAACTAAGGTTTGGCTCCGAGATGACGTGAGTAGTTTCTTTTATGAATCATTGACTTTATATTGTACATAATTAAAGCAACTGTTGTTAAGTGGATATGGATATGGATATGTGCAGCATATAGATAACCTGATATACTTGTTCCTATGGGAATTCAAAAATCATGCCAGCACAACAACAAAGGAGAGATGTGATTGGGGTGTGTTGAACCACTATGCGACAGAGGTATGAATATACAAAACCTCGTTTTCTCCTTTTATTTTTATTTGGTGCGGACCAATATCTTAACTGATTAACTCCACTGAACTTTATGAAGTGCGGACTTCGTCGAGAAGATTCGAAATCATTAGACAAGTATGTGATACCCTTCGTCACAGGCAAATCCCCAGAGCTCCACCCAGTTGCATGGGAACGCTTCAAGAGAGTATTTGGTTTTGCAAATGTTGTAATAGGAACTGTTGGACATTGGGTTGCATACGTCATCTCTTTCCCGGAGCAAAGAATCACAGTTTACGATTCATCCTCATAACAGATGGGGGATCATTAGTCCCACTTTCGAGCAAATAAGGTTTGCAGTTCCCTCCATTTTGAGTAGGAATGGGCTTTGGGATAAGATGGGCTTCTCCACAGTGCTGCGGACTGAATGGGAGGTGGTTCCTGCAGTCAATTGCCCTCAACAAGCAAACAATTCAGATTGTGGCATTTATACGGCAAAAATCCTCGAATGTTTGGCATTTGGTATTGATCCCTTCGAGTTGACGAAGTGTAAAGAAGTAATTGGTGTGAACATGAGAAGGAGATTTTGTTTACGACTTTGGGAGTATTCTCGGTCGACCTGTCATGATATGTAATAGTGATATGTAATAGTGCTGGTAGTGTTTCCACTTGTATTTAAGTTATGGATGTATGTTTAGGGTAAATGCAATAGCAATAGCAATAGCAACATAACAACAATAACAATAACACAAGAATACCAACAACAACTAACAACAACACTACCTTAAAAAAATAATAATAACAAAACAGACGCATGCAATTCAACATAACTTTCACTTGCCGATAACAGACGACATTGTCTCAAATATCCGAGGAACCTTCCATGTCATCATGCACTATGTCGGTACTATATTCCTCCCTTCTTCCTCCAATAGATGACCCTCCGATAAATGTTGCCCGAACTGAAGCACTCTTAGAGAAGAGTTTTTACATTATCTTCCAGTTCAGCTCTCATTCGTCCATGTACACATGCAGCTCCGGATGGCTCTAAATTATAAATATTTTTTATCATAAATAACAACAGCGTACAACCCAAACCCTAAATTAGAAATCATAGATCATATAATAGAAAAAAATACCATGACAATAGATTTCCACAAGGCCCGGTTCGCATGAACGGTGTTGGAGATATCGCAGTAATGAATACCTTCATAGCGCAGTAAATCCTCGAAGTTAGAGCAACGATTGCGCCATTGATCCACCTTTCACAGGTAATGCTGTAGCGGGACATCTAGCTGATGATTTAGACGCATTTCATCCATTATCTTCAGGATGACAGATTGTGTACTTTGCTCGTTGCTGGGCCACCAGTTGTGGAACAAGAATTCCGTCTCCAGTTTCAGCAAAATAGTTCTTTCACGCGCACGAGTCCAAGGAACGCTATAAAACACCGAATCTTGTGAAATTGGCACCGGTGGTGCCATTTGGCAAATGTGGTGTGGCTTGCTCCTAGTTTATTTATCACAAATGTGAATATTTTTTCATTCATTCTAGTATTCATAAACAAAAGAAACGAAACATGTGACTAAAAAAAGTAATTTTTTTTACCGGATAGCCAACTAAGCCTAGTACAATGTGTACTGCATTATTACCTCACCCGTCCATGCAAGGCCGCAAGAGTGGTTGAGGGAGAGATGACAATACTGCCAAATAGGGGCGCCAACTCATAATTCAACAAATTTCCCACTTGAAAACTATACACAAAAAATTCCACAAAAGTGGTGATTACATGATTAAAAACATAACAGTGTTAGGAAGCTTACTACGGTGATTACCTCCATAATGCCACGACGCGAATTACTAGGCAACGATGATTGGCCACTATAAGAAGGAGACGATGTTCCTAATAAGTAACCACTCCCTGATGCACACGCTGAGTGAGTTGGACTCCTGTCTCTCGACTGAGGTTCCTGGCTATTTTGCGGATGTTAACATGATGTTTTCCGCGCTGCATGTACCGAACATTTAACATCAATTACGAGTTAATTAAGAATTAATTTCCAAATAATATTCACCTTTTTTCCATGCCTTCGATCTTGGTGAATCAAAGTGGTGATGAAATTGTTTATTGGCTTTGTTCATCCTCCAGTTGGGCAGTTTTGGATCACAGAAATTCTTACGCGGTGTACCATCAGCAGCAAATGATTTTTTGGTTTGCGCCAACCTTTTTTTAACCAGGCGAACATCGGAATCAACGGCCTTATGTAGAATCTTTCAGCTCTCTTCATTATCTTGGCACTCGTTTGCGATATCAAATATTAATCTCGCATTACGACTGACGAAGGGTATGTTTTTGACTGAATTGCAATCTTCCGGGTTTAGGTTGTTGATTAATGCAACATCCTTAATACGGTCCTTTGCGGCTTTGGTCCAACGTCGAAGCACATAGTGCTCTGGTACTGCGCTGACTTTGTTGTTGTAATAAACTTTCAATATATGGCGGCACAAGATGCCGCATGATTCCCACATGCGGCAAGTGCATGCTGCACGGTGTGTTCTTCTATTAAATGTGACTGTCCTTATCTTTTCCGACCCCGAACTTGCATTCAGCTCGAAAACCGCCTCCTCTGCGCTGTTATCTGTTGGTTCGGTAATTGTATGGATTTCCAAACACAAAATTACCTCCTCTTTATACAATTTTATCATTTCGCGTGTGTAAAATTTGGCCACACTGCTCAAGAAACTATTGTCACCAAGCATCCCAGAGAACCCTCGGTCGGCAACATCCTCCTCAGCCTCTTTTCTTCGCCACTCCCTTAACAATTCTTCATATGCCTCCATAAATTCACAAAGTGTTGTCTTAGCGGAGCACTTTTTTTTCAAAGCACTATTTATGCTTTCGCTTCTGGATGTTGAGTGTAAACCACCGTTGAACTTATTAATGGTGAAGACCGATGCCTAACGTTCCCGCAGGTTCCACATGGTTGTAAAATAAGGCTTCTTCGACATATCAGCCCCATGGTCCGTTAAAAGTTTTGGCCACCCATCATTGAACTCATCTTCATCGTGGCAGTCATTCATCAAACGATTAAACACGGTTTTTAAACCCTTTGTCTCTTTTTAGCTTCCCAAATTTTGAAGGAGCGTTTCAACTGACATGCCACTGGCACAACTGGTGAGCTGCAGTTTTGAATGTACTATCAATAGCCTTCATTAATGCCTGGCATTGATCAGAGAATATAACCTCAGGTTCCTACTCTTCATAGATTTCAAAAATTGTTCAAAAATTCACTCAAATGAGTCTGTGGTCTCGTCCTCTAAAAACCCAAGTCCAAATACCACAGTTTGCCGGTGATGATTCATCCCTACAATTGGCAAACAATACAAATGATAAATGTTGGTCCTGTAAGTAGTGTCCACCGAAATGACGTGACCAAAGTATTCATAATCTATCAGAGATCGACTATCTCTCATGTAAAACGCCGTCAGCCTACCCTCGTCGTTAGTGTTGACAATATAGTAAAATCCAGTTGAGCCGTTCGACTTGTTCATGAAATACTCCATTAGTCCTGCAGCATCGCCATCCACTCCCTTATTTTTGGGCCATTGTCTTGATAGATGGTTGTAAGCATCCTTCCTCAAGAAGCCCACGTTCTCCTCCCCTCCTGCCTGTTTCGACATAAAGGCATGACATTTAGCAACTCTAATACCAGCCCTGCTGAATGTTTTCAGAAGTGTGGACTTAGCCAGTGTCATCCTTCTAGCTGATCTAAGCAGATAGCTATCATTTGGTGGAATCAACTCGTGGCTATGGTCATCAACAAATACTGAAACTTTCCACGGACCGTCTACTTCAGTCCAGAATACACGAATCGTTGCCTTGCAGTTTCTCCAGATCACCTGTCTTCTATATGTTGGGATTTTATCATTATCTGCAAAATGCCTTGGGTCCGCCTGTCTTTCAAAAGAACATATGAACACTTTCTGCCTGACAATATCAGTGTCCTTGAAGTAATTTTTGGCTTCCTTTCTTAATGCTAAATCCCTTACTGGGAGCGTACTCACAATAGACGACATGAACATCATCCAGGTCTGGAAAAACTGCACCCACTGCAAGTTCGACACTATTACTGGCTGTATCATCGTTTTCATCTGAACATGAATCCTCTTCCTCAATACCTTCACTTTCAGGGGACGAATTTAAATCGATATCCATTAGCTTAAATGCAAAACTGATTAATCCCTAATCTAAAACACAATTACACCGAATACCGATTCTAACAGATCTCCAAGTATTTCTAGCACAAGTATCCTAACAGAGATTATATTATGCAATTTACATTTACAATTTAATTTACAAAGAACATAGAAAGAATAAATTATTCGACAAAAATACCTCCTGTATTGTATTGTATTTGGTCCCACTTGATGAATATTCCTCCGAGTTGAATCCTAATGTCTAGTTTCTAATTCTGATTAATCGCAAGCATCTAGGTGGTGGTTGTATCCATCCCCTTGATGAAGGGCAAAACAGACCCAACGAACAATAGAGACAAAATAGTGGGTGGGCTAAATTGGGTCGGAAATAACATAACATACAGCGAGCTAGGGTTAATTTGGGGAAGAAGATGACGAATCAGTGCGCTGTGAAATTCTACTCTGGTGTCTGTGTTGAGAGGAACTAGTTCTCCCAATATCATCATAAATGTAAATGTAAATGTTGTCCCGCCAATGTTGGGAAAATTTTCGTAAGGGTTTTACATTTGCCTCCATGCTTATTAAGTCGAAGTTGGCTAACTCCCGACCAACGAGTCCGAGGTTGGCACGAATACAATGCAATGGTCATGATGTCGTTGCTTGGAAAGGAGCTTGCATCGCGAAGCTGACCCACTTCGACATGTCAATGGTTGTGCCATTACAAACAGTTTCCACTGAATGCCAAGGCTATCTAGGGAAATGAAGGACTTGCCAAAAAACTAACAAACCATGCCGAGGTTGGCCTTGAGGTTGGAATTATCGGGATTTGAGGGGATCAATGGACACGGGGGACTTCCCTATTAGGAATCGTGAGCGTATATCGCATTGGTGTACGCCAGTGTATAGAGATCCACCATCGGACAACATGCACACGTATTAGTCAAAGCACGAGTACAATGCAATAGTCATGATGTCGTTGCTTGGCAAGGAGCTTGCATTGCGAAGCTGACCCACTTCGACATGTCAATGGTTGTTCCATTACAAACAATTTGCACTGGATGCCAAGGCTATCTAGGGAAATGCAGGACTTCCCAAGCAACTAACAAACCACGCCAAAGTTGGCCTTAGGGTTGGAATTTTTGGGATTTGAGGAGATCAATGGGCACGGGGGACTTTTCTATTAGGAATCGTGAGCGCATATCGCATCGGTGTGCGCCGATGTGTAGAGATCCACCGCCGGACAATATGCACACGTATTAGTCAAAGCACGAGTACAATGCAATGATCATGATGTCGTTGCTTGGCAAATAGCTTGCATCGCGAAGCTGACCCACTTCGACATGTCAATGGCTGTGCCATTACAAACAGTTTGCACTGGATGCCAAGGCTATCTAGGGAAATGCAGGACTTGCCAAGCAACTAACAAACCACGCCGAGGTTGGCCTTGAGGTTGGAATTTTCGGGATTTGAGGGGATCAATGGGCATGAGGGACTTCCCTATTAGGAATCGTGAGCGTATATCGCATCGGTGTGCGCCGATGTGTAATGTAATGTATATAAAGACGTTTAAGGCTTAATTTGAATTCTAATACGACGGTATTACTTCCCTATTAGAAAACACTTAAGACATTGTTACATTTCTTCTTGATGACATAAATTTAGTGTATCTAGCAGCAAATTCCGTCGTCGTTGTTGCTCACAAATCAGTTCGAGTAATTCATACCCTCATCGTCACTTAATGGTATCATTAAAGCTTCTAATTGTGACTCAAAATCTGAATCTGGCGAAGGTGTTGGGGTTGGCGCTTTCCACTCCGTGAAGAAGCGGCTCAGGCAGTGCTTACTCTGCTCTCCTTCATAACGGTAACATAGAAGTTGCGGATTGTCCTACACCAATATAAACAAAAGAAAAATATTATATCCACAAGATATCTCCATTAAAGAAACACGATACACTATTTTACCCTTGTAATTCGACCCCATGTACCTTGCGAAGCGTACACTTCTCCAACTCCCAATAAGCTTTCCACGAACCTTACGTCCTCCCTTTCAGTAAGACCCTTGAAGTTATTGTAATGTTGTTCCCACTCTCCAAGTTTACGACGCCTTCCTCCAGCGGGATGATTGTGCCTGCGCAATCCGTCGCATGTTTCGCTCGATGGAGCATCGCCTCTCTGGTATAACCACTCTGTCATTCCCAATGAAGCTTGTGAAGAGCAATGGCCTCTACGCGTCGTGTCCACACACCCGTGTAGAAAACTTCATCTTGCGATATTGCTCTTAGGGGTGCCATTTTTTGTAAACAAAGGATCTCTGCATATATTTCAAATACATACCTCCATTTTATGGCCCAAAGTGAAGATTGTTATGAAATACACAGTGCACGTGTGTTTGTTGCATTTGGAGCTTTCCCCTCCAAATAGCGCATCTATATTTGTCGTTATGCATTAGTACATTAGCCTCTTACACTTTACATGGCTAATGCCTGTGTCTGTAAGCTTTGCCAACTACGTTTTCATAGCTGCTCAACACGGGTTGAATAGTATTATGCATGCATGTGATCAACCGGGGCCATAAATGTGCGGTTGTGCCTCATTAGTGCTTCCTCGATTTTGTCGTTTCATGCACTAACACGTTCAAATCCTTTGCTCTGTTAGTCCAGCCGGAATATTTTCCAGTGGATGCCAAGCCTAGTGATGGAAATACTGGCACTTGCCAACTCGGTTGAAACGTAGCCGATGTTGGTCGAGGTTGGCCGAGGCACTCCATGCGTTGTAACTCTTCATTTCTTTGCACACGAACCGCTTGCATTTAAAAACTAACTATGTATGCAACTGTTTGGGTCAATCTCCACTTCCCAATGTACACGACTTTTTGGGTATTCTGATGCAGTGTTCAGAATTCTTCTATAAATAGTGACAGTTGTGACTGACTTTCATATGCTCGCAATTCTCTTTAACTCTGTATTTGTCGTTGAACCAATAACAACAATGCCTTTTTCCCCTCCTATCGTTTTCAAATATGACTTCGTCCCACTTGTGCCGTGGACTGATGAGGACAAGGGATATTTCATTGATCTTCTGCATGATTACCGAGAAGAGTTCAATTATTCAAACCCTGAAGAAATGATCACTGCACTGCCACGACTATCGGTGTATCTTATAAGGAGGTTGAGGAAGCCGCAGGTCTACTTCCCTATAGATTGCATCTTGTTGCTCTGGAAATTGAGGGAAAAATTTCATCGTTTTCGAGCATTTCTGAACACCTCAGAAATAAAATACGACGAGAACACGAATACGGTGAGGCACGCCCATGACTATTTGATGTATTCATGGGGGAGGACCAGAGTAAGTTCTTTATATGGTAGACACTTCCCTATTTTTTTCTTTTTGCTGATGTTTATTACATATTTATTTAAGTATGTTTTTTTGTTGGTGTGTAGGAGACTGACGAAGTTAAAAGCTTTGTTGACCACGGTCTGCCAAAATACAAAGTAATCAAGGATCTACTCTTTGAGAGCGGCCTCAATAATGTGGATCTCCAGGATCTTGCTGTGCAGAGTGGATGTGGTGTTGTAGTTTAACATAACTTATTAAAATGAATGTTTGAATGAAAGCTAGTATTCAATCTATTTGTGTTTGTGTTGTGTTAAGATGATAGATGATTTGGTTGATTAATATTTATATTTATGTAAGAGAAATTATATTCTATTATGATTATATGATACGTATATATGAACCGATGAAGTATTTTCATTTTCATGCGTTGCCAAGTAATTATCTTATCTATTTTCTAACAATTTGTATAAGCAGCAATTATCGTTTAGTAAATTAGGTAGGTAGGTTATGGCCTTTAAAACGGTCAAACTCTGCTCTGGAGAGTACTTAGACAGTTGACTACAAATTTAACCTTCTCTCCCTTCTAGATTCTTCGACCCCATCCGTCCACTTGCAGCTCCCCAATCAATGTTTGTATATATAGTATGATGGGTGATAGAGAGATCTTTACTTTGATAGAGATCGATGGAGATAGAGATAAAGAGTATGGCGCCAAAATCATAAGCACCAAGAATCCGTGTAAAAGTAATCGGGCAGGTAAGATATGGTTGGCCAGTCTAGTGATGTTTAGTCAAGTCTTGCTTTTTCTAGGACTTCTATTAGTATAAGTTTTTAACTGTTAACATTGTGGGTGCTTGATTCTTGAAGACTATGTTGTTGATTTGTAGGAGGAGCCAACTGAGCTTTTCTTTTTGATGAAGAGGTGCACGAAGCTTAGTGTGCTTATGGATGCATACTGTGAAAAGAAGAAGAAGGCACGACATACATTTGTGTTCGTGTTTGAGGGCAAGACCTTGCTACCATGACATACCCCAACAGATATAATTAATTAAGTTTAATCCAATTATTAATTAATTAAGTTGGATGTTGTGTTTTTATTCTAATTTTGTATGATAATATGCAGGTGGATCTGAATGATGATGACGAGATAACAGCAATGACTCATCAACGTGGTGGCAGTGTTAGTTATTGTCACAGCCCCAAATCCCGAGGGACGACAGAAGCCGGGGTGCGACTGGGATTGGATTAAAGAAACGGAGAAGAAAGGGGATGAATGAATAGACATACATACATAACAACTTATCTTCTATGAACAAGACTTTATTGACGAAAGGAAAGAGTTAATCTCGAAAGATTACTCGACAAAGCACTTCAAAAGATTCTAAGTTATATTACAGAACTTAGACTACAGTGATTATTATACACAACATCAAAAAGAGTTTATAGTCTAGCAGCGGATTTGTGAACTATATGCAAAAGTCTTCCTTAACTCTATTCACTCTAACTCAACCGTCGCCGCTTCCGTCGCTTCAACCTGCACATTTAGAAAACATATGCAGGGCTAAGTACAATAGTACCTAGTGGACACGTTGCCGAAAATATAATCATAAGTATAGATAATCAGTCATTTCATTTCTGTAGCACATTGGGGTTTTTCAACAAATTCCCGTGTCTACTAAACATTTTCTTTCTCATTTTCATAAATTAGCTTGCAAGCATTTTTCATAGATGTTACGTTCAAATCTTGACCAGTCATAATTCACCGTGGCTGGCAACCCCTCAACAGGATACCACATACACCACAGGCTATAATGTACACAAAACTTTGGAAAGCATAATAGCTAACTCAAAGCCGATCGTTAGTTAACCCCTTTTGATTAACTCATAAGGTACAAGAGAACTCACATAAAACACAAAAATAGTTCATGCCATAATTATCACTTTGAAAACACGATTATCAAAGCGATAAAGAAAAGGTTTTCGAGCATTGCTCGTTTTGTTTCATATATAAAAGCCACCTTGATTAAATACAGAACTTAAGACACGTGCGTCCGTCTTCTGGTCCGCGTCCTATCTTTGGTGTCGACTTCCTCCTTCATCGTAAAAATCATACTTTAAAGCTCGGTCGCAAATGATAAATGAATACGAAAAGTCGAGTTAAGTTTTTGTTCTTTAGACATTCTAGGATTTGCACGCTAACTAAACTCTTTTAGATAAAAAAGAAACGAGATACGAACGCATCTCGTTTGACACTCACTCGGTTCTGTACTTGATACTTAGGTCGGTAGAAAGAAGGTAGTCGATAACTTGAAACGACTTAAATGATCGAAAGAGTTCAAGTTGAGAAGAATTCAACTTAAGAAAATAGATTTTGGAAATTCACTGCATAAGATCAGATCAGTAAGTTCGCATGGAACAGGGGATTTCGAAACAGGGGACGAGTCTTATACCACAGGAAAGGTACGGGTGTCTAGTTTACTCTCCAATTTGCAGATCTCGATTCCGATAAACGAGCTAGGAGATATGATAGTTTCCGTGGAAGGTCGCAAAACTGCCGAGTGAAACCCTAATGTTCGATAAAATCGACGCACAGTTTTCTAGGTTCGTTTAAAGCTTAAACACTTTTATTTTCATGCAAAAACTGACCCAAGGCAGTCACCACGTATCATCATACGTGATAAACTCATTTTCATTTCTCGATCATAAGCATGACGATCAAAACCTCGTCGCTCAAACTATACAATTACTAAACCAAATTCAAGTTCTAGTTCAATTCCTAACTTCTCGATTTCGATTATAGCCTATCATTCTATAGCTCGGATGAACATGTCATCAACTACAAATTTGATCACTTATCATTAACGATCATTAATAATCAATTACTTTCCGTATTCGTCTTTTCTATTGTTACTTAGGATCGTTGTTTCGTTTCTTACCAAAATTCCAACGTCATTAGAATTCAATCAAATTCTACAATCTTATTCATCATATATCAAGAATCATATTTACGTAAATCATAACCTCAAACTATTATCTAATCTCAACTTATCGTCCATCGTTCGTCTCTTAACGAAATTTCTACGTTCTCCATTTTCGTTCAAATTTTACAACAACGATTATCATCTAACGAGCATTACTAACATGCAAATCATATTATCAAAACGTTAACGAGCTCTAACTTATCAACACGTCTTCGTCTCTTACATTTTTCGTTTATTTTTAGAAAAATCTAAATTAAATATATAATCATCCACATGCATCGTATATCTCATTTCCATTAAACAATCGAGCATATCATAACATTTACTATCCTAAATCGTGCCTTCTTCGTCTCTTAGGTTTCGAATTTTATTTTTAGAAAAATCTAAAACAATTCCTAGAGTTAATCAACATCATGAGGAACACTAATCTATCATTCAATCGTCAAAGAAATCGAGCTACGATCAAAGCCCCAATTTTTTCCCAAAATCGGTAATAACCTAAGACAAGGGGTTCTTGATTTCTTTCTCTAATTCATCCATAGAACTAGATTCTAAACATCGTAGAACATTATTCGATCAAAGGACAACATGCTATTTCTTTCCTCAAATTTTCGAAAAAAATAAAAATGGGGAAAACGAGATTTGTTCGGTTCAAATGGTAGATGAAGTTCTTACCTTTCATAATATGGATTCGGAATTGGAAATGATCGGTAGATGCAAGAGTTAAGCACTTGAGGAAAGCTTGGAGTGGAGCTTCAATGGTGGAAGATGAGAGAAAAATGAGAGAGAGATGGAGTATGGAGGGTGGCGGTAAAAGGAGGATGAAGGAGAAGGGTGATGACTCACTATATGACACATAAAGTAAAGAGAAATATCTAACAAAGCATAGTGACTCGTTAATGATGCGTTTGGCGAGGGATTGTTAGACGAAATATCTCGTTTCCGGCTCTTTAACGTCGATTTGAAAGTCGAGAAATACTTTCCTAGATAGTTACGGATTCGACGAAATCTAATTCGTCCGTTAGATTGAAAATAATTTACGTACTCGGAAAATCTAATTCGTTTTAAAAAATCCGAGAAAAAGTCGGGACATCACAGTCCAAAATTCGCCCGAAAAATTATAAAAACTAACTTTCTCCGGTGAACTCGTCTCGAAGAAAAAGTGAAAGTAAATTCTGACGGAATTTAATTCTGAGTTTCCAGGCGAAAACTTACCGGACGCGAAAATCCTAATACAGTAGTCGTTCGTCCGATTTCTGGAAATTATTTTCGGAAACGGATTTCACCATAAATCTTAGAATTTAATTTCATGATCTTAGGCGTGCAAAGCCATAATTATTATTAACTTTCATTTTTAAAGACTGTAGAAATTATCGGGGTATTACATCCTACGCCCCTTACGAAAAATTTCGTCCCGAAATTTGCATACCTTCTTCAAAAAGATGAGGATATCTCTCCTTCATCTTTTCCTCGAGCTCCCACGTGGCTTCTTCTTGCCCGTGGTGATTCCATAATACTTTTACTATCGGTATCGACTTGGTTCTTAATTCTTGAACTTTTCTATCCAAAATCGATATCGGTTTTTCTTCATAACTTAGGTCAGATTCAAGAACGACGTCTTGCTGACTTATAACGTGCTTAGGGTCATAGACATACTTTCTTAATTGGGAAACGTGAAACACGTTATGGACACTTCCTAGACTTGGCGGTAAGGCCAATCTATAAGCAACAGGTTCTATCTTCTCAAGAATTTCGTAAGGTCCTATGAACCTTGGTCTAAGTTTCCTCTTAATACCGAATCTAATGATTCCTTTCGATGGTGAAATCTTAAGGAAAACCTTATCACCAACTTCGAAACTAAGATTGATTCGTCGATCATCGGCGTAAGACTTCTGTCGGCTCTGGGCTTCTTTCATCCTATCTCGAATCTGTCGAACGATCTCGATCATTTCATTAATCCAGTCGGGTCCTAAGTTCTTTCTTTCACCCACTTCATCCCAATAGAGTGGTGACTTGCATTTTTTTCCATACAATGCCTCATAAGGCGCCATTCCTATCGTCGCCTGATAGCTGTTGTTATATGCGAATTCGACCAAGTGTAAGATATCTTCCCAATTTTTGCTTCGATCCAATACCACTGTCCTTAGCATATCAACTAGAATATGAATCGTCCTTTCGGATTGTCCGTCCGTCTGGGGGTGGAAAGTTGTACTGAAGTTAAGTTCGGTGCCCAACTCTTTCTGCATGGTGATCCAAAATCTTGAAGTGAACTTAGCATCTCTATCGGATATTATAGACTTCGGCACTCCGTGCAGACGTACAATTTCACGAACGTACAACTGAGCTAACTTCTCTGATCCGTAGGTAGTCTTAATCGGTATAAAGTGAGCTGATTTCGTGAGCCTATCGATAATCACCCAAATGGCAGTATTTCCTCTTCTTGACTTGGGCAATCCTGTCACAAAATCCATAGCTATTCCTTCCCATTTCCATTCTGGGATATCTATTGGCTGCAACAATCCATATGGTCGTCTATGTAAGGCTTTCACTTGCTGACACGCCAAACATCTTTCTACAAACGAGGCAACGTCTCGTTTCAATCCATTCCACCAGAAATTCTTTCTTAAGTCCTGATACATCTTCGTACTCCCTGGGTGTGCTGTATACGGCGTATAATGAGCCTCACTCATGATATCATTCTTTAATTCTTCGTCACTGTCAGGAATACAAAGTCTGCCTTCAAATAATATCGCATTGTCTGGTGCTTCAGAAAATCCGTTGGTTTATCTGTTCTTATCTTTAGGCGTAGTTTCTCCATCGACTCGTCCTTCCTCTGAGCACTTATAATTCTTTCTCTTAAGTCCAACGTAGCTTCTACTGCCGCTATTTGACTTGTGATCGTTTGCTGGTGTATCAAGCACTTCTATTTCCATCTTTTCAAATTCTCGTACTGGGGTTTCTTCCTCGACAAACAGACATCCTAACTTGGTTGGAGCCTTGCAACTCAGCGCATCTGCTACTACATTTGCCTTTTCTGGGTGGTAGTTGATTCCGCAATCGTAATCTTTGACCAATTCGAGCCATCTCCTTTGTCGCATATTCAGTTCTTTCTGCTCGAAAAAGTACTTCAGACTCTTGTGATCTGTGAAGATCTCAACCCTTACACCATAAAGATGGTGTCTCCAAATCTTTAAGGCATGCACAACGGCTGCGAGTTCTAAATCGTGGGTTGGATACTCAACTTCGTGAGGTCGAACTTGTCGTGAGGCATAAGCTATCACCTTTCCGTCTTGCATTAGAATGCAACCTAACCCGTTCTTCGAAGCATCTGTATACACCACATATTCCTTGTTCGCGTCTGGAAGAGCTAATACTGGTGTTGTGGTTAACTTTTCTTTGAGCGTTTGGAAACTCTTTTCACACTCGTCCGTCCATTTAAACTTATTTTCTTTTCGAAGTAGCTGCGTCATGGGTCTAGCAATCGTGGAGAATCCTTCGATGAATCTTCTGTAGTAGCCTGCCAAACCCAAGAAACTTCTGATCTCGTTCGGACTTGTTGGTGACTTCCAATTATGCATTACCTCTACCTTGGCAGGATCTACTTTGATTCCTTCGGCTGAAACTATGTGTCCGAGAAACATTACCTCCTTCAACCAAAATTCGCACTTACTGAACTTGGCATACAGTTTCTCAGTTCTAAGTGTTTCCAACACTATCCATAAATATTCTTCGTGTTCTTTCTCATTCTTCGAGTAAATGAGAATATCGTCTATGAAAACTAAGACAAATTTGTCTAAGTATGGGTGGAAAACTCTATTCATGAGGTCCATGAATACAGCAGGGGCGTTGGTCAAACCAAATGGCATAACCAAGAATTTGTAGTGGCCATATCTGGTTCGAAATGCAGTCTTAGGTACGTCCTCGGGTTTAATCTTCAGCTGATGATACCCTGATCTTAAATCTATCTTTGAAAATACTCCTGCACCTTTGAGCTGATCGAAAAGATCCTCTATCCTTGGCAAAGGATATTTGTTCTTGAGGGTGATCTTGTTCAGCTCTCGATAATCTATACACATCCTCATTGAACCATCCTTCTTTCTGACAAACAACACTGGTGCTCCCCAAGGTGAGACACTTGGTCTGATAAAACCAAGGTCTAGCAATTCTTGCAATTCGATCTTGAGTTCTTCTAACTCCTTCGGTGCCATCCTATATAGGGCTTTAGATTTGGGGGCCGATCCTGGTTCTAGGTCAATCGAGAAATCTATGTGACGGTCGGGTGGTAAACCAGGTAAAATTTCTGGAAAGACGTCTTCGTACTTGTTGACAACTTTCACGTCTTGAATGGTCTTCTCGGCTCCTGGTTCTCCAACTGGGTACACAAGATAGGTTGTGCAACCCTTCTTCTTTATCAACTTCTTGGCTTGTAAGGCGGATATTACCGGTACTCTCTTGCCCATTGCAATTCCATGAAATTCGGTCGGCTCTCTACACGGGGGTTGAAAAGAGATCTTTCTCTCGTTGCAGAGAATTGTGGCATAATTCTCTGACAACCAGTCTATCCCTAGGATTATGTCTACGTCCCACATTATCATAACGTTCAAATTGTTCGCTTTAACACTAAGAGTTCTGATTTCTAGTTCTAGGTTAGAGCAAACATGCGTGGAAGTAGTGATCTATCCTGAAGGTGTAGCTACTCTCATAGGGTGTTCAGCTCTTACGGGTCTGATATCTAAGTTATCCGTACAACAACCAGCAATAAAAGAATGTGATGCGCCTGTATCAAACAGTATCTTAATAGGGATGTTGTGAAGTTTTCCATACCTGCAAAGTTTCCTTTTCCCTTTCCCTTATCCTGCCCAGTCTGCCTATTCGCGCATGCCCTTGCATTGTGCTGTTGTTGCGTGTGCTGCTGAAACTGCTGCTGATTCATTTGTTGCTGTGGCTGCGCTTGTATGGCCCTCAGAGGTACTGCTTGCAGTGGTTTAGGGCAATCTTTCTTTATATGTCCCTTCTGTCCGCAGTTAAAACAGTTGGGAGTGCCTGCTTGACAGACACCGGGATGTGTTTTGTTGCACTTGGGGCATACAGGAATGGTAACCCTCCCTGGGTTATTTCTTCCCTGATTGAAATTCCTCTGCTGCCCTTGCGGCTGGTTATTTCCTCTCCATGGTCCAGTTTGTCCATTTCCCTGTAAATACAACCCCGACTAGTTGTTTCCTTGCCATGGCTTCTTGTTGTTATTCTGGCTGGGCTGCTGATTACCTTGTTGATTTCCCTTTCTTTGATTCCCCTGGTTGTTGAAATTCTGATTGTAGCCACTACTACTTCCTCCTTCCCACTTTCTTTTCCCTTGAAAATTGCTATTATTGTTGATATAATAGCCTCGGTTTTGGTTTTGGGTTGGAGCTGGTGTGGTTGTTACATTTTTCTTCTCATCAGGCGCAACGGCCTCCAACTCTAGAGCTCGCCCTAGAACATCAGTATAGCTCAGTCCCCCTTGACTAGCTAGTGCTATTCCCAATTCATGTCTTAGTCCCCCTCGGAACTTCTTAGAAATCTTTTCTTCGGTATCGACCTGAGTAGGCGCATACCTTGATAGCTCACAGAACTTGGCATCGTATTTTGTCACCGTCATCTTACCCTGTTTCAAATTGTAGAACTCGGCTTCCTTCTGAGCTCTATACATCTTCGGCACGTACTTGTCGTACAGTGCTTCCTTAAATTCTTCCCACGTAAGTCGAGCCAGATGCTCTGCAGGTATTACCTTCTGTCTTGCCTCCCACCAGTAGTCAGCTGGTCCGGAGAGCTGGAATGACCCGTGAGTCGAGCCAGATGCTCTGCAGGTATTACCTTCTGTCTTGCCTCCCACCAGTAGTCAGCTTCCTTCTGAGCTCTATGCACGATAGTCGCTCCTCATCAGTACATCTGAGGAGCTTGAAAATTCTCTCGATTGATCGCACCCATAGCTCAGCATCACTAGGGTTGCCCGATCCATTAAATACGGGTGGGTTTCGTTTGAGAAAAAGATCCTCAATGTCCCTACGGGGTGGTGGTGGAGGTGGTGGTGAAGGGGATGGTGGAGAGGTATCATTATGTTCTTGATCTTGTTCTTGCTCCCTTTCATTTTCCGGTTGACGTCTTCCACGTCCTCTAGGCCTACCAGGGCCCCTTCTGTTGTTAACATTTCTCGGCGGCATTTTTCTTTAACTATAGGGAACAGGAATTCTCATTAATCCTTTTTTTAAAACATTCTTTTACTTACTCACCCTCTTTCCAACTTAATCAAGTTCACGGAAAAGAAAAATCGAACATAACTTCGATACTAGCTCTTTAATCCTTTAACTTTTCAAGTTAAACTAAACTTCTCGCTACACGAGTTCATTTGACATTCTGGTTTACTACATGATTTATAAGAAACTTTCTTGTGATCAAAACCCTTTCACGGGTCATGTATATATATATATATACATCAAAAAGAATATTGATTCTGCCTCCAACGAGGACTTATACAAAAAGTTAGACTACTACTAGTCTAAACTAGGCTGACTGCCTATCACTGAACCGAGTGCACTAACAACTGCATCTCCGTATCTACTGGGAGTACTAAAACGGAAACGATTCATAAAATTTCGTATCCGCTAGAGTACTACAAAAACTAGTTACTGATCCGACTATGTACAAGACGAAAGAAACTACTGCTACTACTAACATGCGTCTACGACGCTCTACTCAACAGACTGCAGTCGAGTCCGAACTGCCCTCTGCGGCCTGTAAACCCTCAGAGTCCTCCTCCAGGTCCTCGTCCAAATCCTCCTCCTCTGACTCTGAACCAAAGACGAGCTGGAGTGCCTCGTCCTCCCTCAGAGTAGAGCCGTCAGAAAGTGTAAGTAGAGGTGGTGATGGTGCCTCTAAAACTGTCTCCTCTAAGTCTGAAACAAGATAATCCTCACTGGTCTCTACTGCACGCTTTTTCAGGGGAAGAAAGTGCTCTGGAACGGAACCTGACTCGTACTTCTCCCTAGAACGGACTCTGGATGGTCCTACCTCTAACTGTCCTCTGACTACCTCTCACTTTGCATAAATCTCCTCAAGCGGTGTCGGTGGAGATGGCAGCTCTAACATGGCGGCAAGCTCCGCGTCTATCCCCCGGTTCCCTGACCCTGTCTCAAAAGGTCCTCGAACTCTCACACTGGGCTCGAGTAAAAAGGGAGTAGATAACCCTAACAGGGCAGCTGTCTCTGCGTCAATCTCTACGAGTCCTGATCCTGGGATCAACTCCTCAAGTGGTCCAAGTGGAAGTGGTAGCTCTGGTGTAGCTGCGGGCTCCTCGTCCTCCTCTAACTGCTCTACCTCCGAGTCCGACTCCTCACTAAGCACAAAGTCTGGTGGTATCTCCAATAACGCGGCCAACTCCAAGTCCAAGTCTAAAGGCTCTGGCTCGGTAGCTGCTGGGAAGTGAAGGTAAGGAACATGTGGCTCAAAAAGGACTGGAACCATGAGCCTACTGTCCAAGAAACGCTCGTGTATAAATAGAGCGAATCCCGAGTAGTTGCCTGTCAGCTCTGTGTCGTCGCCGAAAACTCCAAGGAAAAACCATGCTACGTGGTGCGCCCAACCGCGCCACTCGTCCAGCAGTCGCACAATCAGATCGGATATCGTCTGACTCTCTGAGATGAAGTGTCGTGCTGCATAGTAAACTGACGAGAAGTTACTCACTATCTGCCCTACGTCCTCCACACCATAATCTGCCTCATAACAGTGGTAATCATCCTGTAAAGTGTCTGCTAGGGTACGTTGTGGCAAAGGTGCGCTCTTCCGAGCTATAACGCGTCTCCTAACCATCCTACAAAAGTGTTTTTTTTAAAGAAATACGGATCAGTAACAGGTAGGGAAATAACATATCTTAATGAAATACTTAAATTACAAAATGAACATTCCTTATTCAATTGTAATATCACCACTTAACAACCACTTATCATGACATCTAGCAATTCAAGAAATTGCACTCAAACAATATACATAAATAAAATTTCAAGATTTTATTTTTCATCCTTTATCTTATTATTCATTTACTTTCTTATTTTATTTCCTTATAAACTTTCTTTCTATATTCTTTATTACTTTATTTCATTTTTTTTTCTTCCTTAAGGAAAATTTCTTAACGATTCTTACTTCATTAAAACAAAGTACGTCTACTTTGTTCATGTTACTTATTCAAAAGTAACATCTGTTTACAAAAGATTTTGTGCTTCTCGACACTCGAATCTCTCTTACTCGTCGTATTCTTCGTTCAGTTACGAAGTATGAAATAAAATAAATTCCAAAGAAAAGGAATTCTAACTGGAAAACGACTTTAGAACCAAAGTTCTAGTCGTCGTCGGATCGAGCGATCGTTGAAAATTAACTAAGATTCGTACTTGATTCTTGGTAATTATAACCAATCTCTTCTTGAAGTTCGAGCGAGGCAAACTCCAACTGAAAATGCCTTCGTTTATGTCACTTTCACGGAAGTAACATTTGTTTCTTTCGTTTACTTGGTACAGAATTAACGTACCTTATCATTATTTATCTTATTTTCTCGAAGGAAATTCTTCGATTTTTTTTTATAAAAACAAAAGTTGACTCTGCCGAGTCTTTGTTCATATCACTATTTGCACGTGATATTCGTCTACAGAAGTTCTTCCCGTTTCACGATCTCCTTTCGAAATCATTTGAACTAACGTTCTTAAAACGTCTAAGTTCTCGAGGAATCGGAATGATCTTAGGTTTCAAGTCTATGTTCTTAGCGAACCGGAAAAAATCCCTAGAATCAATCTAGATTCTCGTGCCATCATACTTTCAAATAAAAGAAATTATTGCGCAAATAATTTCACGTAATTCATACAATAGAAAACAAGTATGATTCTCATACTTTCAAAATTTCCTTTTTGGCATCATTGTCATTCTTAACTTTTTGGAATACGTATTCAAAAAATTTCTTAAAAGAAAACACATTTCTGAAATTCTTTCCTTTCTTTCTTTCTTTCTTTCTTTCTTTCCTTCGTTGAGTCGACGTAGCGGAAGGTTGAGTTGTCGTCTACACTCTTAAACTTAGTGTTACGACCTAACTTTACTTGAAAGAAGACTCAGGTATAGAGTATGAACGAATACTCTATCTGACTACTTTGAAAGAAACTTGTATACAGAGCAGAAACGATTGCTCTGATACCACTCTGTCATAGCCCCAAATCCCGAGGGACGGCAGAAGCCGGGGTGCGACTGGGATTGGATTAAAGAAGCGGGGAAGAAAGGGGATGAATGAATAGACATACATACATAACAACTTATCTTCTATGAACAAGACTTTATTGACAAAAGGAAAGAGTTAATCTCGAAAGATTACTCGACAAAGCACTTCAAAAGATTCTAAGTTATATTACAGAACTTAGACTACAGTGATTATTATACACAACATCAAAAAGAGTTTAGAGTCTAGCAGCGGATTTGTGAACTATATACAAAAGTCTTCCTTAACTCTATTCACTCTAACTCAACCGTCGCCGCTTCCGTCGCTTCAACCTGCACATTTAGAAAACATATGCAGGGCTAAGTACAATAGTACCTAGTGGACACGTTGCCGAAAATATAATCATAAGTATAGATAATCAGGCATTTCATTTCTGTAGCACATTGGGGTTTTTCAACAAATTCCCGTGTCTACTAAACATTTTCTTTCTCATTTTCATAAATTAGCTTGCAAGCATTTTTCATAGATGTTACGTTCAAATCTTGACCAGTCATAATTCACCGTGGCTGGCAACCCCTCAACAGGATACCACATACACCACAGGCTACAATGTACACAAAACTTTGGAAAGCATAATAGCTAACTCAAAGCCGATCGTTAGTTAACCCCTTTTGATTAACTCATAAGGTACAAGAGAACTCACATAAAACACAAAAATAGTTCATGCCATAATTATCACTTTGAAAACACGATTATCAAAGCGATAAAGAAAAGGTTTTCGAGCATTGCTCGTTTTGTTTCATATATAAAAGCCCACCTTGATTAAATACAGAACTTAAGACACGTGCTTCCGTCTTCTGGTCTGCGTCCTGTCCTTGGTGTCGACTTCTTCCTTCATCGTAAAAATCATACTTTAAAGCTCGTGGCAAACGATAAACGAATACGAAAAGTCAAGTTAAGTTTTTGTTCTTTAGACATTCTAGGCATTTGCACGCTAACTAAACTCTTTTAGTTAAAAAAGAAACAAGATACGAACGCATCTCGTTTGACACTCACTCGGTTCTGTACTTGACACTTAGGTCGGTAGAAAGAAGGTAGTCGATAACTTGAAACGACTTAAATGATCGAAAGAGTTCAAGTTGAGAAGAATTCAACTTAAGAAAATAGATTTTGGAAATTCACTGCATAAGATCAGATCAGTAAGTTCGCATGGAATAGGAGATTTCGAAACAGGGGACGAGTCTTATACCACAAGGAAGGTACGGGTGTATAGTTTACTCTCCAATTTGCAGATCTCGATTCCGATAAACGAGCTAGGAGATATGACAGTTTCCGTGGAAGGTCGCAAAACTGCCGAGTGAAACCCTAATGCTCAATAAAATCGACGCACGGTTTTCTAGGTTCGTTTAAAGCTTAAACACTTTTATTTTCATGCAAAAACTGACCCAAGGCAGTCACCGCATATCATCATACGTGATAAACTCCTTTTCATTTCTCGATCATAAGCATGACGATCAAAACCTCGTCGCTCAAACTATACAATTACTAAACCAAATTCAAGTTCTCGTTCAATTCCTAACTTCTCGATTTCGATTATAGCCTATCATTCTATAGCTCGGATGAACATGTCGTCAACTACAAACTTGATCACTTATCATTAACGATCATTAATAATCAATTACTTTCCTTATTCGTCTTTTCTATCGTTACTTAAGATCGTTGTTTCGTTTCTTACCAAAATTCCAACGTCATTAGAATTCAATCAAATTCTACAATCTTATTCATCATATATCAAGAATCATATTTACGTAAATCATAACCTCAAACTATTATCTAATCTCGACTTATCGTCCATCGTTCGTCTCTTAACGAAATTTCTACGTTCTCCGTTTTCGTTCAAATTTTACGACAACGATTATCATCTAACGAGCATTACTAACATGCAAATCATATTATCAAAACGTTAACGAGCTCTAACTTATCAACACATCTTCGTCTCTTACAATTTTCATTTTATTTTTAGAAAAATCTCAATTAAATATATAATCATCCTCATGCATCGTATATCTCATTTCCATTAAACAATCGAGCATATCATAACATTTACTATCCTAAATCGTGCCTTCTTCGTCTCTTAGGTTTCAAATTTTATTTTTAGAAAAATCTAAAACAATTCCTAGAGTCAATTAACATCATGAAGAACACTAATCTATCATTCAATCGACAAAGAAATCGAGCTACGATCAAAGCCCCAATTTCTACCCAAAATCGGTAATAACCTAAGACAAGGGGTTCTTGATTTCTTTCTCTAATTCATCCATAGAACTCGATTCTAAACATCGTAGAACATGATTCGATCAAAGGACAACATGCTATTTCATTCCTTAAATTTTCGAAAAAAATAAAAATGGGGGAAACGAGATTTGTTCGGTTCAAATGGTAGATAAAGTTCTTACCTTTCGTAATATGGATTCGGAATTGGAAATGATCGGTAGATGCAAGAGTTAAGCACTTGAGGAAAGCTTGGAGTGGAGCTTCAATGGTAGAAGATGAGAGAAAAATGAGAGAGAGATGGAGCATGGAGGGTGGCGGTAAAAGGAGGATGAAGGAGAAGGGTGATGACTCACTATATGACACATAAAGTAAAGAGAAATATCTAACAAAGCATAGTGACTCGTTAAGGATGCGTTTGGCGAGGAATTGTTAGACGAAATATCTCGTTTCCGGCTCTTAAACGTCGATTTGAAAGTCGAGAAATACTTTCCTAGATAGTTACGGATTCGACGAAATCTAATTCGTCCGTTAGATTGAAAATAATTTACGTAGTCGGAAAATCTAATTCGTTTTAAAAAATCCGAGAAAAGTCGGGACATCACAGTCCAAAATTCGCCCGGAAAATCATAAAAACTAACTTTCTCCGGTGAACTCGTCTCGAAGAAAAAGTGAATGTAAATTCTGACGGAATTTAATTCTGAGTTTTCGGGCGAAAAACTTATCGGACGCGAAAACCCTAATACAGTAGTCGTTCGTCCGATTTCTGGAAATTATTTTCGGAAACGGATTTCACCGTAAATCTTAGAATTTAATTTCTTGATCTTAGGCGTGCAACGCCATAATTATTATTAACTTTCATTTTTAAAGACTCTAGAAATTATCTGGGTATTACAGTTATTGATGATACGAAAGTCTTGGATATGGCTTTGCAGACAGTGATGAGTGTGTTCGAATTCCACTATCTTCATGAGGCAGATAGTAGTCAGTTAATTAATTTCTATCAAGGGCTATTTGCTACAAGTTAGCTGTTATGAAATAATGTACTAATGTATCTTTCGCTTATAAACGATGTAGTAATCGCAATTTTACTGGACTTTTGAATAAATGATCTTGAATAGTTGTCAAATTGAAAGTTTTACCAGATCATGGTGGTAAACCTAATATATATATCTATATATATATATATATATATATATATATATATATATATATATATATACATTCCCAATCAACTGCTGAATATCCATATTGAAGTTGAACGATACAAACACGTATATACGCATAAGACAACTTAATAATAGTAGAGTACTCCACTTAGATGATATGAGAGTGAGATTCATGAGAATGCACAAAATATGTCACACCCCGAGTCCCGAGGTGTGACTAACGATGCTAATACTACTAACCATCCATCAACTCAACTCAAATAAGGGATTCATGCTCGGGGAAAATAAGGGAATATTGACTGAAAGCGATAACAAATAAAAACATGCTTCCAAGTCACAACTAAAACATCAAACGAGCATGGATAATTTACATACCAAGTCCAAACGGAATAAGGATATCAAGTTCACAAGAAACGAGAATCAACAAAAACCATAAATTGTATCAAGCACATCGCTCTTAATCAACAGAATATCAAGTATTGATTCAAAAACATATCAACACACATCAATTAACATAGCATTGCATTGCATTTCATTTCATTGCAGCGGAAACCTCTACTCGATCCCAACAACTACATATATGACGACATGTAATTGACAGTCAACTTTCGACTCAAAGAAAACACACCACACCACCAAGCCGCCACACCATCCACATCCCGCTAACCTGCACGTTTAGAAATACATGCAGGGCTGAGTACTTCGTACTCAGTGAACACATGCCAAAAATATTTGAAAACTTGCTCTTAGAGCTATACAATTGAACTTGTCTTGCCGAAGCATCACAAGTATTTATGCAGTTAAAAACGTTTACTTGTGAATGCAAAAACATTTTCTTTTCTGAATAGACTGCACAGTCAAAACAATATATATACTCAACAAAGGCATGTATCATCTACCATAGTAACTCTGTGCCGAGAAGTAGGCCTCCTTCTCAAACACTGTGACCGGCTAAACCGAAGTAAAGCTCACAGTCACCTCAAACCATTCAAATTCCACACGTGGGTTCCTGTCTTTCACAGGGCATTCATATCTTAAGCAGATGATAAAGCATACCAAAACTCATATAAAAACAACAAGTCAATCGAACTTCAGAATTAACATAATAATACTCAATAATCATAATAGCATTCATCGGAGATTTTGGTTTTAGAAAAGCCCACCTGACTTTCGAAGACTAGCTAGGCGGCTTACTTTTGACTGTCCTTGCTACTTGTCCGTCCCGCTCGGTCCTTCACAATTGGACATCGATAAAAGAATAAGACTCGACGCGAAAGACGTAAAATAGATTTTGGCTTCGACTGAAGGACTTCTACTTGACTCGTCTCTCTCTATTTTTATTTTTTTCTAAATCAATATCCTTTCTCGACTTTCTCGTTCTTGACTTGTCGACTCTACTCGGTTACTATTTACTTCGTCCCGTATTCTTGTCATAAATCATTATTGCTAATCGGTAATCGGCAAAATCTTAGCATTTCTCATTAATAAATGAAATATCATTTATCTCCATTTCATTACTCGAATTCTTACTTGCATTCTCAACTCAACTAACGTCATATCAAATTAATCATGTCTTATGCACGCATTCTCAACAATTTGAACAAATCATTTCATCATAAACAAAGTACAAATATTTCAAGTAAACATTTAGATTCAATCAAGCATAACAACGTCAACATAATTCATATTCCAAACTCAATCATGAATTGACTCGACTTTGCTTAATTTTAGTTTTTAGAAAAGATGTTAACTTTGATAAAATAATTTCATGTCTTTTCAATAAAGCGAATAAAAGTTCAAGTAATAAGAATTTAAAACTCCAATAATCATTTAGTATTTCTCGACTCAATATACGACATTATTTCAAAATACGTCATCTTTTCTCAACCAGATACACATACACATACTCGCATACGTATTCTTATCTTATTTTATTTAGTATAATCCTTTTCTTATTCTCAATTAAACTCTTATTTTATATAATCTCGACTTATTAAAAAATAAACGAGCATTTAAACACTTATCAATTAATAAACTCGATTCTCAAATCGAAACATCTCTTATCAAATTTTCTTCTCATTTTTCTATTATTTCTTATTTAATTTAATAATTAAACATTAGTACTCTTTTATCTCGATTTTAATACTTTGGAAAACAATTCTCGCTCGACTCTATACTCATAACTCTTCTTACTCGACTTATCTTTTCGCAAATTATTATTTACTAAACTTGACTTAACTCGTTTTTCTCATACTCTATTATTTCTTATTTAATTTAATAATTCTTTTTAGATTATTTAATTCTAACTTTATTATTTATTATTATTTCTTGTAGTTTCTCGTTCAATCAAACGGCTTAACCTCGACTACTCGTCTCAAATTTTATACTCGATTTCTAATTCCATTTCTTTAACTCTAACTCGTCTTTTATTTTTCTATTATCATCTCTTTTAATTCTCTATTATTTATTTTACTCAATTTTCTCCTTCTAACTCTAATTATTTAATAAAGAACTAATTTTCTTTTTTTTCTCAATTTAATGACTCATTATTAATTTAATAATTTTTCTCTTTAATTTCTATTTAATTTTATTTTCTCTATTTTTGAATTATTTTATTAATTAAATAATTAATTTTATTTTATTTTACAATTAATTTTAGTGTTCTTTGAATCTTCAAAAATTACACCAAGAACACCTAGAACACACACTAGGTATTCAAGTTCATATTTTTCGATTTTTTTCATATTTTGCACTCAAATTTTCATTTTCTTCATCTCAAAATTCCTCATCAAACATCTATTACCCAAAATTTCACACAAACATGCTCAAATCTTTATAACATCAAAAATCACTAAATTCATTAAAACATCATTTCTTCCTCATATAATGCATAAAACTCGATTTTTCTCATAACATGATCATAATGGATTAAATCATCTATAACTCATAATCACCTCATGCTCATAACATCATCAAATCATCAAGAATTAAATCAAAATAAAATTCCTCCTCTAAGCCTCAAAACTCACGGCATATATATATAAAAATAGAGCAATTATTTTCTCAATTTCCTCATGCATAATAATCACTCTAAATATGTTCATAAACACATATAAAGCATTAAATCATCAATAAAACATGAAAATTGATTTTTCCTCCTCTTTTCCATAATTTTCGGTATTAATAAATTTTTAGGGGATTTTATTTTTCTTTTCTCCGTTAATCATTAGATTAATTTCCTAAGCTCGATTTTCCTAACGATTTTCTCACTCGATCCTCACATCGAATCCTAGTTTGCCTAAGCATAAAATTAAAACATGCATCTTTCTTTCTTTTAGGGATTAGAGATTACATATATATACAAGTAATCAAATGAATTAACTTACTTTTAAGAAATTAAATCCAAGCTCTCCTCTTGATTCTTCTTGGACCGAATTGAATGGGTTTGGAGGCTCAAACTCTAGCTTGAATTTCCATGGTGGATTTCATCTTAACTCCTCAAGAAAAATAAAATAAAAATCAATCATCTCTCCAAAGGCATGAGTGCCGAAAACTATGAAGAAAATAGAGATGATTTGGATTTGATATTGAACTCAAGGTTTAATGGATTTTTACCTCTTCACTTAGAGCTTGAAAGATTGGAAAGGATGATGATCTCTTGAAGATTAAAGCTTGAAAGCTTGATGATTTGAAGCTTCAATGGAGGATTTCTCAACTATGTGTGTGTATATCTTTCTCACGGCAAAGAGGGGAAGAGAGGGAGAGAGAATATTTTTTTTCTTCTTCCTTGGCTAAGGCACGAGAGAGAGAGAGAGAGAGAGAGAGAGAGAGAGTTGAGAGAGTGATGTGAGATGAATGATGAAAATGAAATGAATGAGATGATTTATCTCTAGAATTGATTAGGAAAAGAATATCATCATGATATTAGGGAGAGAGAGAGAGAGAGAGAGAGCGAGGGAGGTCGGTGGTGAGAGGGAGAGAGATGAGGGAGAGATTCCCATTTTATTATGGGTATAATTTTCCCCAGATGAAAAAGTTTTCCGGTAGAATATGTCCGTGTTATTTCATTTGTACTAAAAATGGCTCTAAACTCTCCTCGTCTCGTTTCTGACATCGAAAACACCTCAACTCTATCTCATATCTCACGAAATAAATCAAGGATTCCGAATATCAAATTTTTAGGTCAAAATTCCAAGTAACGAAGAAAACCTAAAAATCAATCGGCTAATTAATTTATTAAGAACTAAACTCTTAGAATTCTCTCATGTGATCTCGGATAAACTTCTAACATATCTCAGGGATCTTAGAATTAAATCTAGATTCAAAAGACACTAATTAGGTCAAAGTCTAAGTTCATTGGTGAATAGTGTTTTCTCGGTTCTCGTTACTATTCACTGAAAAGTAAAAATTCTCAAAATTCTCCAAAAGTCATACTCATCCTCAAACTCATATAAACAAACTCAATCAATGCATCACAGACTCGATTCGAATAATCGAAACGAGAAAATTCACGTCAAAGCACATAAGGGCAATTTGGTCATTTCAAGCAAATTCCTTTTCTTGAGAAAAATCTTATTATTCTAGGCATATTATGAAATTTAGAACGCACTTAAAGACTTATAAAAATTCGGGGTATTACAAAATATAAATAGCAGTGTTTGGGGTAAGTAGCCAAAGTTTCAAGTTAAATCTGATTCATTTGAAGTGGGTTTCCAGACACTGCAGTTCTTCCACGAACGCCTTCCGGTAGGCAAGGCAAAGAGATAGGTCAACAAACATAATTCCTTCAGATGGAAATGCTATGACTTGTATGTTCTTCACCGCTAGCACACCACTGTCTTCAAGGAAGTTATAGACCTTGTGCTCTAGAGCCACCGACATCGTCCACCTAGACTTAAGTGGTCGGGCATTTTTTCTTTTAGACCACGACCTTGTCGCCGTGAGGGCAAGGGGAATGTCGGCTACCATTTCCTTGAACCAAAGATCCAGCATTTGAACTCCAATTCTCATTGGATCACACACAGTGATGTGCTGCAGTTTTAGGTCCAGCACATAAACAACCCAATGCAGATCGCCGACGTAGGCTACCCCGAACACACTGTTTACTTTGTCCCATGTGAGTGCACGCGATTGCAATGGGTGTTTTCCATGTATGTAGAATTCAAGGCCCGCTATAACATCATCCTTGCGTTTTCCAAATAGCAAATCCTGATACATAAATTCAGTAACCATTTATCTATTGTTAACATGGTTGGCAACTCATTATGATATTCATTTAATCTAATCTCTGAATTAAATCATATATTGACCGTGATCAAACAATCTTACTTGGCAACATGTCTCTAAAATGCTCCAAGTGCGAGGTAGCTTCATGGCGCCGTTGTGGTCGTATTTCAGTACGAGCAAATTTAACAACACATCCATGTGCTGTAAAGTAACAAGGATTTTCTTACCAAACTGCATGAGCTAAGAAAGAATTGAAGCAAAATACAAATGAGGGCCAAAAAGCTTACATCTCCAGTAAGGTCTCCACCGGAAGATAGTAGGTGCATGACCCAACGTTCGTCCGCGGTTGGCAACACATCAGAGAGCAAACACATTTTGAACAGTAGATTCTTCCTCGGTCGGCCCCATGCTCTTTTAAACCTTGGGATGTCGGTAACATTCCCAGATTTTGCTGGACTGCTCAGGCCACGTTTCTTGGTATTCTCGTGAATTGCAGCGAGCATCACACTGTGATCAGTAACTTGCTCTACTAAAGTGTATAGAACCCCAACAACTTTCTCCTGCATTTTGCATAAGCATGAGACATTATATCATATGAGTAACAGAGTAAGAGGAAAGAGGTATACAGACAGACACACAAACACAAATAATCTTATCTTAAGAGCATAAATAAATTTATAATAAATACAAAATCAATTAGAAGTAATATAATATTAATCATCCCATTATTAATAATACCAGCGTCTTCTTAACCGTTTTGGCTTTCTCCGGCGACTGGCAATCGGTGTTGTCGAGGCTTGGGGTTTGACCTGTTCCGATGTAGGGTAGTGCATCCTAATCATAGCATGGACACCTTTCGAGTAGAACGTCGTCCTCAGTATCTTCAGTAATGTCAACGACTTCGTGCGTCATCTCCCCCACAGAGAAAGGCGACTCCGGGAGAGAGAGTGTGTGTGTTTGTTAAAATTCAACGGGTAGTAATCTGATCTGTGTGTGAATTCACTTTGTAGAGAGAAAAAGTCGGGTTTGCGTGTGTTTTAAATGGGGTTGAGGTTGAAAGAGAAGAAGGGAGTAGTGAATGGTGTGTGTGTGTGTGTGTGTGTGTGTGTGTGTGTGTGTGTGTGTTGTGTGTTCTGATGTGATCTGACTTGTAGAGAGAAGAAGAAGAAGAAGAAGAAGAAGAAGAAGAAGAAGAAGAAGAAGAAGGAAGGAAGGGAGTACTAAATTCGCAATGATGATAATTGATGGATGTCATGGTTAATGCAAGTTTGCCTCGATGCGGCCAATTCGTTCCTCATTGGCCTCGTTGCCTATATTGCCATCATTGATGATGATGATGGTGGAAGACAGGTAGAGTAAAAAAGCTCGGCGACCTACCCAAAGTCCCCAAAAGTCATAGCCTATTAAAGACGAGATGAGTACAAATATAGTCGACGGTCACGGTCACGCGAGATCTACGAATAGGACTAGGGATTTGATTTGAAGAGAAGTGACGGGTCGATAGCCTTGAATAAAGTTAAATCTAATCGAATTCGACTCGAGCTCGACTCAATAGAAAGATATTCGAGTTTGGCGATTTGTCAACAACTTAGGGCCCGTTTGGTATTCATATACTATTAGGGCCCGTTTGGTATTCATATACCAGTATATCAGATATTAGGTATGGGTATCAGATTGATACTTTGATATTCGTGTTTGATATGTTGAAGATATTGATTGATATCAAGTGGGAAGGAAAGTAGAGATATGAGTGATATACTAGCAAAAATTGATATATGAAAATATTGAAATTAGAATATCAAGTATATCAAGTATATCAATTTGATACCCATATACTGATACACCAAACACATGGTATGGATATAAGCCATAGTGATACCCATACCTGATATACGTATATGGATACCAAACGATATCAAGTATATCAAGTATATCAATTTGATATCCATATACTAATATACCAAACACATGGTATGGATATAAGCCATATTGATACCCATACCTGATATACTCATATCAGTATATCAGATATCAGGTATGGATATGGGTATCGAATATCAGGTATGAATATCAGATTGATATTTGATAGGGTAATGATATTCATGTTTGATATGTTGAAGATATTACTATTTGATATCAAGTGGGGAAAAAAGTAGTGATACGTGTCATATACTAACAAAAATTGGTATATGAAAAAATTGAAAATTAGCATATCATATCAGTAATCAATTTGATACCCATATACTAATATACCAAACACATGACTCAAAAGATATGCTTGCGAGCAAGCTTGACGAGTTACTTGAAAGATATGCTCGCGAACACATGAAACATTATCGATCTCAAATCGGTAAAATTATCAACTCGATCTTAGGCTCGATTAATATGAATGAAATCAGTGATTGTACGATATGTATATACTACGAATTGTTGTAAATGATTGTACGATATGCATATACTACGAATTGGTGTCTCCACTGATTGTTTAAGAAGCAATTTTTATTACTTCTCCATTCACGAGATGATGCCCTCGGACACCCTATTGGCATCATTTCGTGATGGGAGGGAGTAACTCATACTTCAATCTTCTTTTTCTTTTTCAACTAGAGATTAGATTAGAGATAATCAACTACTAAAATTAAGAAAATTATTCTTCAAAGATAACAACTTCGAAATTAAATTAATCATACACTTCGAAATTAAACTAGTAGTAGTAAAAAGTTAAGTTAAGTTCACTTTAAATTACTAAGTAGTACTAGTATAATCAATAGGAGTAGTTCCAACAATCTCAGTCTCTCGCAGTCCGACGCCACCTTCATCAGCCCCGTCTTTTTTTAGACAATGGGACCTCAGCAACATTCTCAGATTTCCGTGGTCTACCACTTTTCGTTGCCGCATTCTCCTTCTTCGTACTCTCATAAATTGCAGCGAGAATTACACCGTTAGCTCTAACTTGCTCATGTAAACGGCTGACAAGTCCAAAAACTTGCTCCTGCAATTTACATAAGCATTACACATAATCTATAAATTAGTAAAAGAGCCTTGTTTGCAGCAAGAATAAATGGATTCGGTAGACAAAGTTTGACAAAAAGACAACATCACCAACATGGAGTGTTACATTACAACCTCACAAAAGATAAGGGAACAAATAAGGAAGGTTAGATGAAGAAACATTCATCACTAACTTTGTCAAAAAGTCAGATTGTAAAAATAGAGGGAATACCAAAATAAGCTCAGCATCTTTAGAGGATTGAGCCAGTTGAGAGCATTGTATCCCATCTACGAGTTGCGCAATTGCTTTCTCCGGTGACTGCGACTGCACAGCGGTGCTGGAAAGGCCTGGCTTTTGACCTGTTCCGTTGAAGGGTGCATCAACATCAGAGGCCTTGTCCGACCAGTAAAACCTAGCCGTCGAGTAGTTTTTAGGCCACCTTGCAACAACCGCTTCCTTATCTCCTAAGGCCCTAAGTCAAATTTTAACTCCGTGAGTGTACAAGATTAATATAAACCGTGGGTGAACTAATTAGAGATGATGATGATGAAGAATGGAGTAATGGAGTCAAATTTGTACTGTGGTGGTGTGTGTTGGGGGGGGGGGGGGGGGAGGATTGGGGGTGGTGGGGAAGAAGAAAGGGTCAATTTGAAATTAAATGATGTGAACCACGCGGCCCCTTTCTTCCTTCCAGAGGAAGGTTTCACATATGTGTGACCTAAATCAATAGGTCCTTGAGCAGACCTACATTAGCCCCAAGACTTTTAACGAACAGATACAATTGGATAATTTAATGTTATCTAAAGAGTATATTAGAGCCCTAACTAAATCGATAACTCATTCTTTGATGATTATGAATATATAAGGAGGAGGGCCTATTTCAATTGATTGTTTACATTTACATTTGGAAATCAATCAAAATAGCTTCATCCTCATTTCATTTTAGTAAGAAGTTTGTTCGTACTGCACAAACGTAAACACGGACGTTTCATCTCGTGCATGCACATCACTTCACAACACATTACCGATTGATCGCAAATAATTCTATATAACTAAATAAAATTAACTTAACTTGTTCATACAGAAGGCTTTCTACATAAAATACACTATTACACTTGCTTGGCGATCTGGATCAAACAAAACCAATTGATATAGAATACAAAACAAACACATCTACACAAAAGAACACAAAATACGACTGTTTAGCCCCAAATGATTCTCATTATTCTAAAGGTGAGAGTTCAGAGCTTAACTCAAACAAGTCCACACAATACTGGAGCCTGTAAATACAACACTTGTCAGGTTTGATTGAAATAAAGGTCTGTCCACATGCCACAGCCTCAAGGTGCTTCATCATTAACACGCTGCAGCTGAACTGATCACCTTTAACCTGATGTGGGGTTGAGTAATCATACCTTAGATCTCATCTCTCCTTCAGTTCAATGCTATAAGCCAATGAGTCCCA
Organism: Schizonepeta tenuifolia; assembly: GCA_029490685.1. Lineage (NCBI taxonomy): Eukaryota > Viridiplantae > Streptophyta > Magnoliopsida > Lamiales > Lamiaceae > Schizonepeta > Schizonepeta tenuifolia. Next base: position 47,040,402 of record CM055958.1, on the reverse strand, counting down.
TAGACCATCCCTCTTAAACACTTTGGGCAGTTTCACCCTCATACTATCAAGTAAAGGCTCTAAGTGGTCCGGCCCAAGGTGCAACGAGTCGTACATGGTAATCGTCTGTTGTGGAAAGTGTATTTGATAGCCAATCCAATGTTCAAATGGAGTGGAAATCCAACCAATGCCAAAGACTCTTTGAAAATGCTTCCAAGGCTTGCCACGGGTCAAGGGCCAAGAACCTCGTACATAAGGCATCATGATGATCCCCACTCCTCGAAGGGGCCTTGATTAAAGGTAAGCGCACCCTAAATGATTCATAATAGCATTAGAATTAGAATGTCCATACGTGATACAATCAAATTAATAATCATAAAGAAGGAACATCCATATCTGATCATTCTTATATCAATCAATTAATAAGATAAGACGAGTAAACATTCTATTCCCTCTTCATGATGCTGGTCTCTCAATTACAAAACACAATTACGATTGATACACGGAGACTTAAATAAGGAATTCCGCATGCAAAGTGGTAGAAGAGGATAATTCTTACCAAAGCATCAATGCCAATTACTGTGAAGTCCCGCGCTTTCTTTTCCTTGTCGAATTTGGTCACCATTAAATTTAACAAAACTTCGACATGCTGTGAGAAAGAGGAGAAGAAGAAGGCATATATAGATAGCGACAATAATTTATTTACCATGTGTGAAATAAAATAATAACTAGTACTATGCACATCACACCTCATCTCCGAGTCTCTTCTTTTCAGACTGCAGGTCCGCGAAAAAGGCATGGTTTCCAGAGTAGATCCCAGAAGGAAGAAGAACAGTTAAGGAGGTACTGTAAATTGAAGAACAAAATTATAATCGGATTAGATGATAACATTTTTCTAATTAACGATGATGTTCAAATGCGAATGAAGTGGAAGACAGTCGCTTTAATAGTTAATACCTCATTTCGGCTTCCCGCATCCAAGCTAAATAATTTTCAGCGTGGCGAACGCCAGTCGGATCAACAACCTTCCCTTCTTTTGAACCACTGTTAGCATTCGTTCCAGGGTGTGACCTAGTGGTTGATCGAGTTCTCTGTGGTCGTGGTACCTTATCCTTCGGGGACGCCGTAGGTGGCCGCTCGTGTTGTGTTGGTGCTACAGTGATCCTCGACGAAGAGGTCTTTTCCATTCCGCTTGGTGCCGTAGACCCACCTTGAACAACTAGAACTGAAAGCAAGCCCATGATGTCATCCAACTTCTCTTCATTTACCCTTTTGATATTAATTAATTGGCGAGAATCTTGGAGGACAACCTGCCAAAATGATTAAAGTAGAATATGACGGTTTTATGCTTCGAAGCACTAATAGAGAAAGATAATAGCGATTAAATTGTTACACTTGATGAATAATTAGGCAGACCTCAAGTAGTCCTTCAACTCTCGAAGATTTAGGGTTACCATAGTCCTTTTCACTTCGTGCATCGATCTTCTTCGACGATGTCGAGCCATCATCGGAGGAATAGGGGTCTGTGAGACGACATTTATTGTTAACAGCCTTTCGTGACGCCATGCCTGTTGCTGGGTAGAAAGAAAGAGAAAGAGAGAGAATAAGAAAGAGAAATAAGGAATGAACAAATTAACGAATAAAGAAGGGCGTATATATTATAGAGGGAAATCAGGAAGGGAATGGGAAGGGGAAAGGAAAGAGGTAGCAACAGACGGTTGTTTTTTGGTATTCTACAGTTGTTCTTATCCACCCAACACCGGCTAATTAACTTTCGCATCGATAATGATGGTTTATTTTTGAGCGGAAAACGGAGAAAACAAGAATTTAACAGGGGAGGCACCACAGTATTGGGCCCCATGTGGTAACCCGACCTGTTACCACATACTGGGCTGAAATAATAAATAATCCTTAGTATCATCAGCAAGGCAAAACGTCGTCGTTTTTCATTCAGGGCATGCATGTCAACCTCTAAATTGGGAAAGTAGGTAGGGTTCCTTCACTCATGAGTCACGACTCATTAAACACTCTCTCTTCTCTTCTCTCAAGTAACTAGCAAGCTGTCAGAACAGTTCATTTGATTGAAAATGGCCGACAACGCCATGGCCCCTTTACCCGTCCAACCACCTCTCTGTCATCATCATGAACCTTGTGTTCAGAGGATTTTGTGGACTGACGAACACCCTGCTATGCGTTATTACACTTGCGCGTGCCCGGTATAGGTTTCTTTATTTTCAAAAAAAATTGGACGAACAAATTGAAATTGACTAACTAGTTCCCCCGATTCCACCAGGAACGATGCAGATTTTTTCAGTTCACAGATCCAAAACTGACGGCGCTGCAGATGAACTATATTCGGAGATTGAGGCGTGAAAATACTCAACTACGTCAGAAGTTGGAAGCTCTACAGGGAGAGCTTAGGGTTCTAGCCCGCGAGGCTGCAACGTCGAGGGAGGAACTAGAGGCAAACTCGGCTTCAATTGATGTGATGAATAGCGAATTGGAGAAGGAAGTGGTAGGGTTAAAGTCGAAGCTTTGGTGGAAGAACTTTCAACTTATTGTGCTCGGTGTGTTCTACCTCCTCCACCTAGTTGGCAAAATTTAAACTTACTCGGTTAGGCTTAGGCCTATGTTATGTTATGTTGTAATAGTCTGAACATATTTCTATTTCTATCCATCTTCCCATGTCAAGATGCTATCTGTAATTTTAACCTATTTCTGTTTCTATCTTGTATCTTGCTATCCTATCTCAGTAAATTAGTGAAATTTTGAAGTCCTATCCGCTTCTATTGGAAAATTAAATGCAGATAAACCCTAAATCAACACCAACTGGGCAACTGGGTTGAGGGTTGTGACCCTAAATACCATGGACCAAATTGGTGATCTATCCATGCATAACTCAATCACCTACAAAGGTAATAACCAAAAATCCTTGCAAACTCAACTGCAATAAAAATGTCGCTGATCAGATGCAGCTCAATCATCATCACCTCAGCCATTTCGTTCCCAGAATGAAAATGAAGAATACATAGCACAGCCGTATATGATTCCCAGCACTTTCATTAATAACACCCAAGTGACCAAGTCAGTCTTCAAGGCACAAACTAAACTAGCTAATTAACCCGTTATTATTACAGCCAAGACAGTGATAATATCAATGCACAAAATAATTTGAACAGATTAAGAGGATAGGCCTCATGAATAAACTGCCTCATCATAGAACAAATTCATCAGTTACAGAATCACAACATGCATGAGTAAACCATCACCAAAAGATGAAAAAAGGGTTACAGAAAACCCTCATCAAAATCAAAAAAATGCATCGTCATGCAGTTAATCAACAACAATTTGGATGAAGCTTTATCCTCACAATCAAGGATAAAGCCTCATCCTACAACCGAGGACTAAGCAATGTCAGGCCAGTTAGTTGTTCGAAAAAATAAAATACTTAACATTGTATCAATCAAAATCTCGCTGCGTAGGATCGTACACAAATATCTTCTGGGCACATATGTCGAACTCCAATGCAATCCAATTATCACCGTTGATCCTACCAAAGCCGATGACACTCTTTGCCCAGCGCCATCCCAATCCAGTAACCTGCCGGCACTTACCACGAGCGTAAGCGCCAAGAGTAGCACATGCCACTTTGTAATCCCGATGAAGCATACCGTCCTGTGGTGTTAAAAGACGATTGATCAAAAATGAGGGGAACATCAGGGAACGTCCCGGTGTAATACTCGTGAAGTGCTGGCGGAGTGAAACGGAGAGGATCCCTTAACACCTTCACCAGTTGGGGTGGAGTTGTATGTGCGGAGGGAGGGGTACCCCTATTACATATATTACATCCTTTCATCACGACATCACGAAAATTCGTAAATCCTTCGCTCAGCTCATTCAGAAGCCGACCCTGCTGGGTCAAGAGCTCACCTTGGCAAGTCAATAGCTCAGCCTATTAGGTCAATAGCTTCAATAGATGTTCGTTTTCTTTTACATCTTGAGGATAAAATGATTTATCGACCAAGAATTAAATCATATGCTAGGGCTTCTTCCATACAAGGGGGACTCTAAAGGAAAAAAAAAATACCTCTACTTCTTTCGGCGAGGCTTGCATGGGTTCCCCAAAAGCCCGTGGAAACGCAATAGTTGCAAGAGTCATTGGCGCATTAAGGATTCTTTCCGCTGATATTCCTTCTTCAATTGCATGTCTTACATCCTGTTGGCTCGTTTCGGCCTTCACGGCGTCGTCTGATGACTCTATCTCGATGATAGCTTTCAACGATTCAGAGAAATCAAGGCAGCAACAGGTAGAACTATTCCCTCCCCTTCGCACCTTACGCAGTCTCCGACTGCATTTGCCTGGCTTAGTCGCCGCCCTCTTACTAGTATTAAGAGTGATGCGTCGTGGACGATTAGAAGATTCTGAACATTTATCCATCTCTTTACCTTAAACTTTTTGGCCAGAAGTATGAAAAATTCAGAAGCCTATCAGAGAAGGAAGATAATAAGACAAGGAATGAGAATGAGAATGAAAGCAACTACTCGGCCTACTACCACACACACATACTCACGAAGAGCCACAGGGGCTAAGTCGTCCGAAGATTCAAGTTTACAGGGGCAATTTCGTCCGAAGATGCAGATATCATATGTAGATCGAGATCTGCAATTTTTTGAAGTTAACTAGCAAGAACGATAAACATATACTGGTTAATACCTCTTTCGACCACAAGAGCTATGCCATCGATACAAAGATTGTAGAAAATGAAAACACATTTGAACAAAAAATGGTTGGCCGATGTCGGGACAATGAAGATCATCTTTCCCCCAAATCTTCCGACGTGACTCTTCAAGAACTCGGTGGGTCCGAAGCCATAAAGTTTCAACTTTATCTGACATTTTCCAAAAAGTTGTTAATAAAATAATGCAGAAATCGAAATGGTCAATGGTTTGACGAAACCGGCGAAAAAATTCAACAAACCGTCTCTGCTACGTGGCGTGCATCCGCGGCCGGTGCAATTCCGCCTCAACTCCCACATATGGTTCCCTGTTTAGTGTAGTGAATAAAGTGATATAAAGTATTTTTTAATTGACAAAGTGATATAAAGTGGTGCTGAAGTGACATAAAGTGATATAAAGTGGTGCTGAAGTGATATAAAGTGAATAAAGTGATTTCTTAATTATTTCCTTAAAAGGAAATGAGACAAGTTGAACGGGACACCCAAAATGGCAAAATGGGACAAGTTGAACGGGACAGAGGGAGTAAGGCAAAGCTAGCTAGATGTTGCACCATTCAAATTAGATTTTAGCAGAATTTGGACATATAGGTAACAAAATTTACTTTACATGAAATTTTATGCATGGTTGTAATGTATAAAACAATGAATGATGTCATTCATCTTTAAGAAATAATCACGAGTAGTGTGGATATATTGAGGTCTATAAATAGGGAGGTAGGACATCAAAATCTAAAGTTGATTATATAAAAGCTAGAAGTGATTGAAGCACACAATTTAAAATGGTACGATGACGTAATAAGTTTTGGAATACTAGTAGTGAATTACGTGTATTGCGCGCACGTATAATCTCATTAGACTTTTGAATTATAATATGAGTATAATTATATTAATTATTAATTATTCACTATAATGACTTATAATATGAGTAGGACTATTATTAATATATTAAATTTATTTAAAATTCAATATATAGATTTGCACTATATTGTCTTTCAGATAAACATAATAATTGAGATATATCCTTCGTCCACGATAAGTATGGTCTAGCAGCGGGGGTGACACATGTTTTAAGAAACAGAGAGTGAGTGAGAGTGGAGAACGAAAAAGTATTATGAGTGGAGAATGAGACCCATATTTATTGTAGGATTTATGGTGGAGAATGAGTCAACTAACGATTATTTGGTAAATAAAGAGACTTTTAAGGATAAAAAGGTAGAAGTTCATGTCTATTTTTGGTTGGACCACACTTATTGTGGACGGTAAAAAACTGAAAAAAGGAAATTGGACCATACTTATTATGGACGAAGGGTATTAGGTAAATCTAATTTTATAAAATCCGTTCTTTTATAATAGGTATAGATATAGATTATATTAATTAAAGAAGGGATAACTGATGCAATCCAAGATTGAAGATCTGAAGATTTTATTTATTTTATTTCATTTTTCGTTCTTATTTATTGTAGGCCAAAAATAAGGCTTTATTTTAGTTATTTTGGTAGTTTTATATTTTATTAGGTTAAAGATTTGTTTCCGTATTGTTCAAGGATTTGTTTCCTTATTAGTTTAGTATTTGTTTCCTTATTATTCAAGGATTTGTTTCCTTACTAGATTACGACTCTATTGTATTCCACCCCTATAAATAGGTCTAGAAGGGCATGGATTAAATAACGATTTGATGAATAATATTTTGTGAGTTTATCTGCTTCAATTCGTTCACCGAACTAGCGGATTGGCGGCATGCCACCGTGATGTTCATATCGACGTATCGGCGAGTCAACCATCCCTCGTTCGTGTGTCATTCATCATCCCCGAGTTGTTGTGTCGTCTTATCGTTGGGTTTTAGGAAACAACCGTACGCCTAATTCACTTCGAGAAACTGATTCAGAGGTTTTGGGATATTCCATCTTATCCGATTCGGTTTAGATTTGGTTTTGGTTGTATACTATTCACGTCGATGTCTGTAATTCCGGTGAGGATCGTATCATTTGGTATCAGAGCCTGATCTGAACCTCTATCTTTTATTTGTTTTTGTCTTAAAAAAAAGAAATAAGAAAAGAAAAAGAAAAAGAAAAAGAAAAGGAAAAAAAAGAAGAAGTTTTTTTTTTTTTTATGCATGTTTGAAGTTTTGGATTTGAGGACAAATCCCTTTCAAGAGGAAGGGAATGATGCAATCCAAGATTGAAGATCTGAAGATTTTATTTATTTTATTTTAATTTTCGTTTTTATTTATTTTAGGCCAAAAATAAGGCTTTATTTTAGTTATTTTGGTAGTTTTATATTTTATTTGGTTAAGGATTTGTTTCCCTATTGTTCAAGGATTTGTTTCCTTATTAGTTTAGTATTTGTTTCCTTATTGTTTAAGGATTTTTTTCCTTACTAGATTATGACTCTATTGTATAACACCCCTATAAATAGGTCTAGTAGGGCATGGATTAAATAACGATTTGATGAATTATTTTGTGAGTTTATCTCTTTCATTTCGTTCACCGAACTAGTGGATTGACAGCATGCCACCGTGATGTTCATATTGACGTATCGGCGAGTCAACCATCCGTCATTCGTGTATCATTCATCGTCCCCGAGTTGATGTGTTGTCTTATCGTTGGGTTTTAGGAAACAGCCGTACACTTAATTCACTTCGAGAAACTGATTCAGAGGTTTTAGGATATTCCATCTTATCCGGTTCGATTTAAATTTGGTATTGGGTGTATACTATTCACGTTGATGTCTGCAATTCCAGCGAGGATCGTATCAATAACATCTATACATGTGAAATAATTTACAATCGAATCGCTCAAATCATTAAGCATATATTGATAATGAACTTAATTATGTGTAGGATTTTCATTTGCCCCAATTAGAGGAACTTCTTTGTTTAGAGACCTCAATTAATTAGAGGAACTTCTTCGTCTCTAAGACTGTGAGCAGCGGCAATCGCCAAGATCGCGCTCTCTCACATGCTACGTCCTAGCGAGCTTGCGCGCTCATTAGGGTTGCAGCGGCGAGCTCGCTATTAATTTTTTTTCTGTTTTATTTTTATTTCTACATTGATTTTATTTTTTCACAATAAATTATATTAACTTTCAAAAAATAAATTAAAACAAATATAATTAATTATAAAAAAACCTAATACAATGACATAATTAAAAAAAAAAACGCTAACAAGAAATACATTGACATAATTAAAAAAAACCCTAAGCGCTAAAAAAACCCTTCACGTCCTTCATGAGTTTCCAAACCGCCAAATGCATGAACACCTCGCCGTACATGGCCGCTCATTCATTGAGCGTCGAGTTCACCAACATCTCCAAAGTGACGCCGGCCGGCGCTTGATTTCGGGTACGCCGGTACATCGCGTTGAATAACCCGCAATTGGTCTTGACTCGGGACCAGTGGTGGCGCAACTGCGTCGAGTTGCGCTCTGCCGAGTACTGTGGGCGATTCGCGTTGTAGTGAGTCTCCACTCTCGTCCACATAGCTCTGTTGCCACCGCCGCCATTGCGGACGTACAACCACACTCGTGTCAATTCCAAGATTTCGCCATCGGTGTAGGGATGAGGAAGCATCGTCGGGAAGATCGTTAGAGAGTGCCGAATGAGAAAGATTGAAAGAGAGGGAGAAAGAGAGGTGTGATGTTTGAGGGAGTGGAAGAGGCTATTTATAGGGGTAAAATGGAGGATTAAAAAAAAAATTGAATTATAACCGTTGCGATTGCCAACGGTCGCCTGCAGATTATTGTGCCATCGCCACGTGTCCCTTAATCCTGCCAGCGCGCGCGAGGAGCGGCGATCGGCAGAGCGAGCCTGCGCTCACTAGGGGTGCGCTCGGCAGTGGTGCGTGGGCGGTGCGAGCACGCTCGCTAAGGGTACGAGCACGCCGCTGCATGTAGCCTAAACCCTTGTGGTTTACTTGCCCTACCTGATTTGTAGTTTGTTAATTGGAGAAACGGATTAATTATTAGAGGAACTTCTTCGTCTAATTGACAGATTAATAATTAGAGGAACAGATTAATTGATTATATTAATTAGAGGAACTTCTTTGTCTCTAAACCCTTGTGGTTTACTTGCCCAACATGGTTTGTAGGTTATTGCCAGAGACAAAAGTTTATTCAGTATATACATTTGAAATAACGGCTGCAGGTGTTCACAACATAAAAATAAATGATATGAATACTTATGGACTCTCTCTCTCTAATATAGGTATATGTAGAGTTTAAATGAAACTAGTAGAGAGATGCGTGTGTTGCACGTATAACCTCTTATTTAAGATAATTAATATATTACAAATATAAAATAAAAATTAGTTGTAATATATATTATTAATTTTGACTATTAATTTCAATAATTATTCGCAAGTAGGCGCAAATAGGAATGATAATGGATCTGGTAACTTCCACCAATCATTTTTCAAATTCAATTTTGTTTAAAATATTTCTACTAATACTCGTTCTAAATCAGATTATAAAACAATTATATTTACTCATACCTACCCCAGATCTATTTGATCCGATGATTATATGCTAAAATGAACACTAATAAAATGTAAACAGTAACAATAAATAATAGAAGTCATAATTAATATATAAAAAATTAGCATAATTTTTGTTATAATATAAATACGTATTGAGAAAATTTAACATAAATCAATCTATAACTTCGTCATCTGATTATGCATGACCAACAGATCTTTATATTTTTAATCTTACAAGTAAAATTAAGAAAAAGAGGGGAAAATAATGACCCTATTCATTTCAATCCTTTTTGTCATTTCCTTCCAAATTATAGCGTATTGTATTAGAAAACAAGTTGATATTAATATTTTTACCTAGTATTGGAAATTAGAAATAAATTAAAGGAATCCCTTTTTCGGCCGTCCACAATAAGTGCGGTCTAGCAAAAAATGAACATCAACTTTTACCTTTTTATCCTTAAGATACTCTTTATTTACTAAATTATCTTTAGTTGGCTCATTCTTCACAACAAATCTTACAATAACTGTGGGTCTCATTCTCTACTCATGATACTTTTCCTTCTCCACTCGACATTTGTTAAAACTTGTGTCACTCCCTCCGAACCACACTTATCGTGGACTAAGCGAGTATATATTTAATCTCTTTAATGGTTCTTGTATTTATATCGTTAAATAATTTTAATACATAGTGATAAGGGGTATAACAATTTTTAAGTGTCCCAAATATCAAGTTTTAATTTCTCACACCTTTTTTCGTTATCTCTATTTTCTTTTTCAAGTCTAGTATATATGTATGTATATTTAATTTACATTATATTTACATATATTCATAATTTATTTAAATTAAACTTTCATTAGTTTAGTGTATGACAATGATAAGATGAAAAATCAATTGTCATGTACTATTTCAACTTTAATTTGATTGAGAGTGTGTTTACCAATAAATATAGATTTAATTATATTAAAAATCACATTTATTACACTAAATTGTAAATTCATTTTTATCGTCTTCTATGAGATGCTTTTAAAGTTATGGAATTAATTTATAAACTCCCTTCATGAACCATAATGGCTACAAAAAAAACTTCATAATTTCGGTAAGAAAAATAATTTATAAGTGTAGATGTTAAAAAAAAGAAAATATTTTCATTTGTGAAAATATTTATCAAAGATTAATATGCTAGTGTTTATATGTGAACAGTTACGTAGATAATCTCTCCATTAATCAAAACGGCTAAACTGCTTACAAATCTCTAAGAACCCATTTTGAACTACAAGATCACCACCCTCTTCAATATGGGGTGACGGAATATAGCCAGTATCAAAATTTATTTTAAGTTTTTAATATTATTTTTGCTTTAATACTAGAGAAATTCTGATAAAGATTTTCAATTTTTCAAATTATGCAAAATCAAAGCCCAATTGTTGAAGCGCAATTACATCAATCATGCTCGATTTTGTTCAGTTTTATGGTGTAGTATGATATTATGCTTTAAAGTTATGAAATTAATTTATCAACCACTAATTTCTTGACTCTGATAATAATAACCATGGGTGCAAACCTATAGGTATTTCATAATCAAATCAAATAATAATTCTAAATGAAAAAACAAATTACACAAAAATATTAATTACAATGCAATAATGTAATCTCGAGCTATTAAAATATATGTGTCTTTTCTCTTTCATTTTTTAGTAATAGAACATGTAGGACTACATTATTAATTAATATATTAAGTCGAGTTATAGTAGAAGTAGAACTGCATTATTAAATTATAATTAAAAAAAAGAGTTATAGCAGGGATAGGATTATATTATTTATTTTAGGGCAATTTTCAATTAAATAGCCAAACTATTTAACTTTTCACAATTATATTCCAAACTATTTGAAATGTCAATTAAATGGCCAAACTATTAGATTTTTCACAATTATAATCTAACCTCAATTTTCCGGCTAAGAAAACTGACGTGGCACACCGGCTTAGGTCGATTTTTTTTTTTTTTCAAAATGAGATGGCAGTTTTGATGCCAAAACTTAAAAAAAATTAATGAAAACTGAAAATCAAAATATGAATATCCCTCAACCATTCACTATCTCCTTCGCCGCTATTGTAGCTGTCACCGCTCAATCGGCAAATTCCGCGACGCCAGTCTCAACGCCTTTAGAGCTCAAGATGATATCGGCCGTCGAGTGCATTTTTTACTCAACAAATTGTTTTTGATTTTTTGATTCATTTTCTCTTTTTCAATGTTGAATAGTGGAGACAATTTTGTTGGTTGCAATTTACAAATGCTTAAATTTAATTAGTGTTGTTTGGTGAATGTTTCCGTATTATAGAGTGAATTGTGTTACACATTTTATATGTTAATAGATTGTGTTTGCTGTGTCTGGTAAAGAATTGAATTGGAAAACTTAGAAATTTTAATACTTGAATGTGGGTGGAAATGTTGCTGTCGAAGGCGGAAGTCCAGAGACCCAAATCTGGATTTGGCGAGTTAGAGAGAGAGAGATAGAAAGAGAGAGTTTTTTTTTTGGGGGGGGGGGGGGTGGCAAAACGTTTGATAGAAACGGCGATGACTTTGGTGGTAGACAGAACGACGGCGAGAGAGGGAGAATTGTTGCATAGAGAGAGATAATGATTTCATTTTTCTTAGTACCATGTATTTGTTTAATCTATTTGAAAATTAGGATTTAAATGTGGAAAATCCACGTCACCTCAGTATATTTTTTACAAGTACACAAGCTTTTCCGGCATGCCAAATCATTTTTTTAGCCGGAAAATTGAAGCTAGAATATAATTGTGAAACATTTGATAGTTTGGCCATTAAAATGACATTTCAAATAGTTTGGAATATAATTATTAAAAGTTAAATAATTTGGCTATTTAAATATAAATTACCCTTTATTTTATAATATTTATAAAGAATCTAATATAAATTTATATTATTATCCTTAAAATAAATACTAATAATAAGAATATATTAGGCAAATCAAATTTTGTAAGAATTTGCTCTTTTATAATAGATATAAATATAGATAGATAGATAGTTGAAACCTATCTATGCCGAAATAATCAGGAACTCATGTACTAAGTGCTCGATCATGTTAATTTAGTCAAATTTGGAAACTCAGATTTAGCAAGAAAAGTACTCGAATTATTATATCCTAATATTGGGCATCATTGACCAGTAATTATCATTTGTTCTCTAATTAGATACAAGTCATCAAAATATTGTCCCTAACAAAATTTCATTTATAACAAAATATTGTTTTCTACTTAAATTAAAATTAATAATTTTTAAGGCTGATAGGAATGGATAACTTTTGTACCGAATAAATATCAGTTTGTATCTATTGTTTCTAGTTTCTACAATATTATTATGTGTACATTTTTTTAAAAATATAATCAATATTGTAACAGACTAGTATAGAAGGATTTTGAGACGAAAATTATCATGTCTCTAATTTTAGACGGATTAACGATGAACTTTAGGCGGTGAAAATAACGACGAAAATGGCGGCGAAATAATGACAGTTATCATCTCATGTAGTTACAATCATCAATGACGTACGACGAGATAAATCAAATAGAAAATCGAACACCGGTTATCATCTCATGTAATTATAATTTTACGAAGTTAACGATATAATATTATTTATATTTATATAAATTAGTTTTAATATTCTTAATATTTTGCCCCCCTAACACCCGGGGATCTAGTTGTGCCACTGTCTAAGACCAAACATTTCGGATTCAGACATTACAAATGTCTTACATAGATTGAGTATATCAAACCTATAGGTTTTGAAATGTGGTTTACACAGTACAAACTAAAATACAACGGTTTTGGGTTCGAAAAAAAGAAGATAATATATACATTCATTTGTTACTTCTCTATCAAACAATCCTCTATCATTATATTCATCTATAATATTTAGTTTATAAAACTTAGTATATATCTCCACCAATTTGCTGTTAAAGATTTATAATCATCACAAACATTGACCAATTTCACACCAAACCAGGTACCTTAATAGCGCTCACCATGATCTTCCTAATCTTCAATTAAACACAAGAATGCGATTAACCGTTGAATACCACTATAATAATCAGCTAAATTACTTCAGCTTGTATGATCTATATTCAAATATATTAGTAGTTTTAAAAAAGTGAAAAGAACCCGTTTTACTATTATTTCGGTGGAAGCAACTGAATTATCTAACGAGCTACTAGAATTGGTGATATGATCGATCATATATGTAATTAAGAAGAAGAGGTCACTCGTAGTCATATCATAATACTAAGAAGTTAACTGTAGCTTAGTTAACCATTTAAGTATTCGGATCAACAAGTTAAATTAGGTAATATAAATAAGATATGTAACTGACTAACTTTATGTAAGAAATAAGAAATGGAATGAAAAACCTAAGTAAGTTTGAGACTAATTAGAAGGCTTATGTTTGAAGAATAAATTGTTTTTGTTTCACCTAACGAATGAAAAACGACGTAAGGGCAGCAAGGCTATCAGCAGCTTCAATCTTAATTGTCACCTATAAAATGGTTGCGTTGGGCAGTCATGGCTGAATGCAACTCGCTAAGAAAGACATATCAACTGCAATATATAACAAAACCTCTCTCTCTCTTCTCTCTCTCTTACACCCCTCTATTTCTCTCTCACTCTCTCTCTAGGCAGAGACCAAACGAGAGAGAAAATGGAACTCTGGGTTCGAGTTTTGATCCTCGTAGCATGCATTTATCCTGTTATGGTTGAGGGCGCTGTTCGCCGTTACCAGTTTAATGTGAGTTACCTTGCATTAATTGTTCTTAATTCTTGTCTAATGTTTGCCTTCAATTTTTTATTTTTATTTTTAATTACGTACAGAAAATGTGATCATATATGTTACGAATTCAATCTGAATTGTCTTAATTTACTCATTAATCCAAATTTTAATTTAACATCTCTGGGATTAGTTCGTTTCAGCTACTTTAATTGTTATCATGTTAGGTAGTAATATATTCTGAGTGTTACCAAAAAGGATAATTAATTATGTGCATGCATGATTGCAAAATCTTTCCATCATATTTCCTTAAGTTTTTCATCCTAGCCTAGATAGCAAGCAAATTATTATGGTGATTGAGAATTGAAATCATTACTAACTAACAAAATGGAAGGTACAACCACATCTCCAATAAGGCAACAATTTCAACGTACCACTTTCACTTGAGAAAATATTCGAATTACTTATGATTATTAACTAATTAGCAAGTCCCACAACCAATTTGGAAAATTTCCTGCAGGTGATGATGAAGAACACATCTCGCCTATGTTCTTCGAAATCCATCGTGACTGTCAACGGAAAATTCCCCGGCCCCACACTCTACGCTAGGGAAGACGACACGGTGCTCGTCCGAGTCATCAACCGAGTCAAGTACAACGTGTCCATTCATTGGTAAAGTAAAGCCGTATGTGTGTATATATAAATACCAAGTCTTTTTGGTAAGAATTAATTGAGTTTACGGTTGACGGTGGAGTGTAGGCATGGAATTAGGCAAATGCGGACGGGGTGGGCCGATGGGCCGGCATACATCACTCAATGCCCGATCCAGCCCGGACATAGCTACGTGTACAACTTCACAGTGACAGGGCAGAGGGGCACACTTTTGTGGCACGCCCACATTCTATGGTTGAGGTCCACTGTTCATGGCGCCATTGTCATCTTGCCTAAACTGGGGGTCCCCTACCCCTTCCCTAAGCCTGACCACGAGCACGTGCTCGTCTTAGGTAACACTAACACTAACACTAACCATTTTCAATAACAAATATTATTATTATTATTAATTACTAACTAAGATGGCTGGTTTTTCAGCTGAATGGTGGAAATCCGACACTGAAGTCGTGATCAACCAGGCCCTGAAATCGGGCGTGGCCCCCAATGTGTCCGATGCTCACACAATCAACGGTCATCCAGGCCCTGTCTCAAACTGCCCCACAACAGGTCAAAAATCACCGAATTCATATCTCAATTAAGATTAATTATCACCCAATTAATTGATTATCGTTTTGTAGGTGGTTTCTCCCTCAATGTGTCACCGGGCAAAACCTACATGCTCCGCCTAATCAACGCTGCACTCAACGAAGAGCTCTTCTTCAAAATCGCCGGCCACAAACTCACGGTAGTCGAAGTCGACGCCACCTACGTAAAGCCCTTCAAAATCGACACCGTCCTAATCGCCCCCGGCCAGACCACCAACGTGATCGTGTCGGCCGATCAGGGCGCCGGCAAGTACATGGTGGCGGCCTCGCCGTTCATGGACACGCCGGTGGTGGCGGTCGACAACATGACGGCCACCGCCACCCTGCACTACTCCGGCACGCTCGCCAATTCTCCGACGACCTTCACCAGCGCGCCGGCCCGGAACGCCACCCCCGTCGCCAACAGCTTCACAAACTCGCTCCGAAGCTTAAACTCGAACAAATTCCCGGCCAAGGTGCCGCAAAGCGTGGACCATTCCCTGCTCTTCGCGGTGGGGCTCGGGGTCAACCCCTGCCCGTCCTGCAAAGCAGGGAACGGCAGCAGAGTCGTCGCGAGCGTGAACAACGTCACGTTCGTGATGCCCACGACCGCCCTGCTGCAGGCGCATGTGTTCAACATTAAGGGCGTTTTCACCACCGATTTTCCGGGCAACCCGCCGAGTCCGTTCAACTACACCGGCGCGCCGCCGGCGAATCTGGCGACGACGAGCGGGACGAAGGTTTATAGGGTTGCGTACAACTCGACGGTTCAAGTGGTTTTGCAAGATACTGGGATTATTGCTCCTGAAAATCACCCTATTCATCTGCATGGATTCAATTTCTTTGCAGTTGGAAAAGGATTAGGCAATTTCAATGCTAAAACTGATCCCCAAAACTTTAATCTTGCTGATCCTGTGGAAAGGAACACAATTGGAGTTCCATCCGGTGGATGGGTGGCCATTAGGTTCCGAGCGGATAATCCAGGTAGGCTCATACCCTGATACCCACCCGTCAAATATATTAGGTCTAGTAGACGCAGTAAAATCAAGAAAAACAACAAACTTAATATTTTACCCTTGTGATTTGATTTTTTTTTTTTTTTTTTTTTTTTTTTTTTTTTTTTTTTTGCAGGGGTATGGTTTATGCATTGCCACTTGGAGGTGCACACAACATGGGGGTTAAAAATGGCATTTTTGGTGGACAATGGAAAGGGCCCGAATCAGTCTATTTTGCCACCACCTAAAGATTTGCCCAAATGTTGAAGATGAAACGCAGTTTGACGAGTAATTTTTCAGCCCAAGAAATTAAAGGAGACATTAATTTGGAAAGAGAAATTAAAACAAGTGTGTATCTTGAGACTTGAGAGCCAAGCTCTATTTCTTGAGTTTTATTCAAAAAAAAGATTAGCATTCATTAATGTTTGTGATTTATACATATTTTCTGTAAGATTTTAATGAGTTTGGGATATGTAATGTTAAATCTTTTCAAACCTGGATACCCGTGTTGTATTCTTTGAATACTCCCTCTGTTTTTTTATAAGTGTCTTCAGCCGTCAAAACACACAAACCAAGGAAATTAATATATTACTATTTTCATCTATAATTATTGCCTAGAAAACTTAAAATGTAAATAATAAGCATTTATTACTTAGGTAAAATAGAAAGTTTTGCATGATTTTTCTCAAAAATTGTATCATTTTTTTCAAAATTTATGAAATACGACACTTAAAAAATAAATCAAATTTCATAATAGGACACTTAATAAAAAATAGAGGGAGTATTTTATTAGTCAAACATGTGAAAATCCTTTTGTTTTAAGAAGTATAAGGAGTAATTTTTATTTTTTACTTTTTTGGTAAATAAATTTCTTTATTTCACCAATGGAGAAATTTAGAGCGTACAAGCAAAGAAAACTGTACAAACACAACCTTCAAACTAGTTTAACCTCCTCTAGCTTTGAAGTAACCTCATCAAACTCCTATCTTGTTGACATCTCGCTGCTACTATCAGTTTACATTTCTTAATCACCAGTTCCTCATCTTGCCTTATTAAGAATGAAGCATTTTCATTCTGCATGGTTCATGTTCTTAGTTGTCGACGTGGAAGTTTTCTGTTATGTTTGTCAGTTTTAGCTGATGTGGCATTCCAACTTATTTGTCATGTTTTCATTGGTTTGGGCACGTCGACTGTGTAGCATAGAGGGAAGTATAAGTAGCGTGTTTCATATTTGTAAACACACTTCTACTGTTTGATTTTATGAGATAATGTTTCCCTCCTTTCCAAGTTTCTTTCCCTGCAATTTTAACATGGTACCAGAGCTGAATCTCTTCCGCTGAATTCTCTCTCAATTTTCATGGCTACTCGAAACAAAAGTGGTGGTGATTTCACGGATGATAATTTCAGTCCATATTTTCTATTGCCGAGCGATAATCCAGGCGTTCAACTTGTCGCGCAGCAGCTCAATGGTTCGAACTACAACAATTGGCATCGATCCATGATTACGGCTTTGACTGCAAAGAACAAGCTGAATTTTGTTACTGGTAAACTCTCTCGACTTTTTCCTGATGATGAGAAGTATTCACAATGGCAGAGATGCAATAGTATGGTTATTTCATGGATTCGAAATTCTGTTGTTACTGAGATAAGTTCTAGCATCATGTATTTGGACGATGCTTCTTTGATTTGGGAAGATCTCAAGGATAGATTCTCTCAAGGAGACTTAGCTAGAGTTTATCAATTGAAGCATGAATTGATGAATCTCAAGCAAGGCGAAGATAGTGTTAGTACTTACTACACGAAGCTTCGAGTTATTTGGGATGAATACAGAGATTTCCTTCCTAATTCCTGGTGTTCATGTGAGAAATGCACTTGTGGAGGTGCGAAGAAGTGGTCTGATCATCTTTCACAAGAGTGTGCAATGCAATTTCTCATAGGATTGAAATCAAATTATTCACGGATTCGATCTAATTTCATCTCTTCTGCTCCTCTTCCTAGTATGCAGAAGGTTTTCTCATTGGTAATGCAGGAAGAGCGACAGCGTACTATTGAATCTTCTGCATCTCCACCTCTCCTTCCTCCATCTTCCTTTGGTGATTCCAATGGTTCTGTGATTAATGCTGCAAGTGGAGGACGTGGAAGAGGCAGAGGCAAGTTTTTGTGCACTAAGTGTGGAAAAACTAATCATACTGTGGATAGATGTTTTGAAATCATAGGATTTCCTCCTAGATATGCTAGAGGTCGTGGTAGATCTGGTAATTCTGGCAATGGTGTTGGAAATAAGTCTGTTAATCAAGTGAGTGCAACTGATGCTGTTGGTGAAAATCCTGGAAATAATGGAGGTATAGGAGGCGTCTCTGCAGCAAACATTGCTCAAATGTTCAGTTATTTCCAGAATCAGCTGCAGCTTTCTTCACCAACAACTGCTGCACAAACTTCTACAAGTGCAGAAGTCTCAGCAGCTACTACCTCAGCTGTCTCTCCTCCATTCAGTGGTACTCTAAACCCTCTCATATGTTCCTTTTCTATTTCTTCGGTGTGGTTGATGGATACTGGTGCCACTCACCATGTTTGCAATGACTCCTCCCTTTTTACTGCCATAACTGAACCTCATCATACTCATGTGAATCTTCCTAATGGAAATAGAGCTTCTGCTACTAGTATAGGAAATGTCAATTTGACTTCTTCCCTCCATCTCTCTTCTGTTCTTTGTGTTCCTAGTTTTTCCTATAATCTGATTTCTGTCAGCTCCCTCACTGAATCATTGCATTGTCAAGTAACTTTTACTCCTTATGCTTTTGTGATTCAGGAAGTTTCTCGGGGCATTGTGATTGGAAAGGGTAGAAGATTTGGAAATCTATATGTCCTAGAAGTTCTCAGCAACAACACCTACTCATCAATTCCATCAACTTCATCCACATCTCCCAGTGTTTCTGCCATTAGTTCTGAAGTTTAGCACAGCAGAATAGGACATCCTTCTTTCAATAAGCTCCAGCAACTGTCTAGATCTTTGTCTCTTGATTTCTGTACTCAATCTCTTTATGAAGTTTGTCCTTTAGCTAAGCAAAAAAGATTGTCTTTTCCTGTTTCTGAAAATGTTGCTGAGCATGTTTTTGATCTCATTCATTGTGATATATGGGGGCCTTATCAAACTCCTACTGTACAAGGCTACTCATATTTTCTTACCATAGTGGATGATTGTTCTAGATTTGTATGGTTATTTTTTATGAAATACAAATCTGATGTTAAAGAAATTCTCATCAAATTCTTTAGCACTGTCCTTACTCAATTCAATAAACATATAAAGGTTCTTAGGTGTGATAATGGTGCAGAGTTTTGTCTTGGAGATTTATACACTAAGTATGGAACCTTAATACATCATTCTTGTGTTGGAACTCCTCAACAAAATGCTAGGGTGGAGAGAAAACACCAACATCTTCTTAATGTTGCTAGAAGTATTCTCTTTCAGTCTCATTTACCTATACAATATTGGGGGGAATGTGTCTTAATTGCTGCCTACCTAATCAATCGTATCCCTTCATCTGTTCTTCCTCATCATATCACTTCTTTTGAGCAGTTATTTTCAAAACCACCATCATACTCTCATCTTAGAGTGTTTGGTTGTCTTTGTTTTGCATCCACACTTGACAGAAATAGGTCAAAATTCTCTCCTAGAGCTGTCAAGTGTGTGTTTGTTGGATATCCAGCTGGTTTCAAAGGGTATAAAGTCTTGAATGTTGATACTCATGAAATCAACATAAGTAGAGATGTTGTCTTTCATGAATCTGTTTTTCTTTTCTCTCATCTTCCTGCTGTTGTCTTTCCTGATCCTCAATTTACTTTTCCTCCTGAGGATTCTACTCATTCTGATCATAGTGTTCTTCCTAACCCCATTCCTACTCAAACTGTTTCTCCTCCTCTTTCTTCTTCTGATTCCATTTCTCACCCTGTTATCACTACCAAATCTGGCAGAGTTGTCAAACCTCCTTCTCATCCTGATGATTATGTTTGCAACTCTGTCATTCATTCTTCATATCCTATTCACAAATACATTTCATATTCCAGACTTTCCTCAGCCTACTACAGACTCATTTGTTCCATTTCTTCTATTCCTGAGCCTTCTTTTTATCATCAAGCTGTTAAGTATGCTGAATGGAGGAAGGCCATGCAAGCTGAACTTGAGGCTTTAATTAAGAATAACACTTGGTTTGTTACTTTGTTACCTCCTGACAAAACTGTCATTGGTTGTAAATGGGTGTATAGAACCAAGTTCTTTGCAAATGGTTCTTTGGACAGATATAAAGCTCGTCTTGTTGCCAAGGGTTACACTTAGCTTGCAGGTGTTGACTTCCTTGATACCTTCTCTCCAGTTGCCAAATTAATCACTGTCAAGCTCATGTTGGCTTTGGCAGCAATTCATGGTTGGGATTTATGTCATTTTGACATTAATAATGTTTTTCTGTATGGGGACTTGGATGAAGACATTTATATGGAATTGCCACCTGGTTTGCTTGATGATAGGGGGCGTCCTTATCCATCTGGCTCAGTCTGTAAGCTTACCAAGT
The DNA here is from genome assembly GCA_029490685.1 of Schizonepeta tenuifolia. Taxonomy (NCBI): domain Eukaryota; kingdom Viridiplantae; phylum Streptophyta; class Magnoliopsida; order Lamiales; family Lamiaceae; genus Schizonepeta; species Schizonepeta tenuifolia. Next base: position 47,019,642 of record CM055958.1, on the reverse strand, counting down.
CTCTGTATGGTTTAAAACAGGCTTCAAGACAATGGTATCTCAAGTTTTCTGAGGCTTTGAAGGATTTTGGTTTGGTTCAGTCTTCTTCTGATCATTCTTTCTTCTTTAAGAAGGTTGGAGATAAATTTCTTGGTCTGGTTGTATATGTTGATGATATTTTGGTGGCTTGCAATGATCCTTCTATGGTTACTGCCTTGAAATCTTTTCTTTCTACTCGATTCAAGTTCAAAGATTTGGGAATGCCTGCTTACTTTCTTGGTTTGGAAATAGCACGCAATGACAAAGGCATTCATCTTTGTCAAAGAAAGTATGCTGTGGACTTAGTTAAGGATGCAGGTTTGATGGAGTGCAGACCTTGTTCTTCTCCAATGGAAGCTAATAAGCATTTGACCACAGAAGAAGGTGAGCTTCTTCCTGACTCTACAGTCTATAGGAGACTTATTGGCAGGTTGCTCTATTTGTGTATTACTCGACCAGATATCACTTTTGCAGTGCATAATCTGAGTCAATTTCTCTCTAAGCCTTGTGTTGGCCACATGGAAGCAGCACAAAGGGTTTTGAAGTACTTGAAAGGCAGTTTGGGTCATGGTTTATTTTTTGCTCGAACCTCTACTCTTGCTTTGAGTGCTTTCTGTGATGCAGACTGGGCTGCATGTCCTACTACTAGGAAATCTGTTACTGGCTTTGCAGTCTTTCTTGGTTCCTCTCTCATATCTTGGCGATCCAAGAAGCAGCAAACTATTTCTAGATCCTCAGCCGAAGCTGAGTACAGGTCCATGGCTCAAGTCAGTTGTGAGGTCTCTTGGCTTAAGGAGTTATTGTTGGATTTTGCATTCAAGCAAGACAAGCCTACTCCTCTCTTTTGTGATAACAAAGCAACAATGTATATAGCCAAGAATCCAGTTTTCCATGAAAGAACAAAGCACATTGAGATCGATTGTCATACCGTTCGAAACAAGTTTCTTGCTGGCGAAGTTCTCCCCATGCATGTTTCCAACAATCTTCAACTTGCAGATGTTCTCACAAAGCCTTTGAATGCACCAGCTTTGCGAGCCATTCTTGTCAAGATGGGATTTTGCAGCATCTTCCTCCCATCTTGAGGGGGCGTATTAAGAATGAAGCATTTTCATTCTGCATGGTTCATGTTCTTAGTTGTCAACGTGGAAGTTTTCTGTTATGTTTGTTTGTTTTAGCTGATGTGGCATTCCAACTTATTTGTCATGTTTTCATTGGTTTGGGCACGTCGACTGTGTAGCATAGAGGGAAGTATAAGTAGCGTGTTTCATATTTGTAACACACTTCTACTGTTTGATTTTATGAGAAAATGTTTTCCCTCCTTTCCAAGTTTCTTTCCCTGCAATTTTAACATGTCTTGCATCTCTACATCTTCTAAAGTTCTTTCCTGCCAAATCTGGTAAATCACCACAGTAAGAGCCACAAGATAAAGTCGAAACTTGTTTCCCTTATGTCTGCATTGTCGTATCATGTGCTCCTTCTCAACTTCCCATCTCACTGCAGCCCTAGGGCTTCCACACCATGCAGTAACTGCTTCCCATACCCTTGTTGAATATCTACACTCAAAGAAGAGATGGTCTCTTGATTCCATTCCTTGCTCACACAAGCTACATTTAGGCTCCACACATATTCCTATTCTCCTTAAAGGATCGCATGTTGATAATTTCCTCATAATCACCAACCAGCTAATAAATATTGCTTTTGGAGGCGCCTTATTGCAATATAGCATCCTCTTCCATGGTATTGTTGGAGCTAGATCCCTCAATTCTCTATAGAACTTCTGTACGGAAAAGTTTGACATTGAAGTGCATCCTGTCTTTGATCTGAATCTGCAAATACATCTCTGGCTTCAATTATTTTCCTAACTACCCATGCTGCTTGTGTTGGAATCTGCATGGTAGTCAAGTTCTGTGCCTTGATGTAAAATCCATAAATGCATTGGATCCATATCTTATCTTTTCTCAGAGCTACACTCCAATAATGCTTGCAAATAGATGCTTTGTTCCACCAGTTACACTCTTTTTTTTTTTGCCTCTTTGTTGTTTTGTTTGTCGTTTCTTCTTTGGTCAAGATTCGAGGGAGGGGAGCCGAAGGTCTCGGAGCGAGCCGAAAAATCCAAATTATTGCCCGACAATTATCTTTATATTAGTAATCGGAGCGAAGACGGAGCCGTAAAATCGGAGTCTTCGGCTTCGCCGGTAAAAAAAATTGTAAATAAGAAAAAATGGAAAAAAAACTGGAAAAAGTTGGTGCATATCAAGACTATTCAGTGTGCATATCAATATAAAATACAGTACATATGAATATATGGTAAAGTGCATATGAGATTATTGAAAAAAAAAAAAAAAAGTACGCGCGCATCGCACAGCCTGAGACGCATCTCACAGTAGACTAACTCAGCAAGCAATAAAGGTTATGAGTTTGTTTAGTAAGAAGCAATTTATTTCCAAGATAAACGCGGCCCTTGGGCTTGTACCTTTTATTACTGGACTGAATATAACTAGGTCTGATAATATCAAATTATCGATTATCCAAGCTTTCGATTTTGAAAGGACCAGTTCCAGATAATTCGACTTTGCTAGGGCTAGTTCCAGATAATTCTAATTAGAAGTCAAAAATTTAAGGCAAAAATTTGTATGCAAGCAGTCGCACACCGTGTGGCAAAAATTTGTATGCAAGCAGTCGCACACCGTGTGACCATGCGTGGCGTGTGTAATGTACATGCGGCGCGTGTATTACACGTGCCTAATTATTAATATTATTTTTTCTGATTTTTTTGTTAATTTCAGTTTTCTTTAATTTTGTTTTTTTTCGAATTTCAATTTTTCTTTTTTCTCAGCTTTTTTTTCCATTTTCTTTATTTCAATTTTTGTTTTTCAAAAATTTCACATTTTTTTCCAATTTTTTTTTTTTGCCTCTCTGTTTTGTTGTTTGCCGCTTCTTCTTTAATCAAGATTCGAGCGAGGGGAGCCGAAGGCTTCAGAACGAGCCGAAAAAGTCCAAATTATTGTCCGACGATTATCCTTATATTAGTAATTGAGTGAAGGCGGAGCCAGGTAAAAACTGAAATTAAAAAGAAATCGAAAAAAAAAATAATTTTGATCCGGATCCAGTCGCATGGCAGGGCGGCAAGTCGGAAGACCTTCTCAAAATTTAATTTCTGGTCTTTAAGATATGGAACAATTATGTATAAAAATAATCCTTGTACGTAGGGCCATCTATGAATGAAGAAACTGATACCATTACTAATTTTGAGCCGTCATTAAGAGTAGTCAACGACTCAACATAAACTCTATCCAAATATTTGAAAATAATATTACTCCACATTTCTCATTGGAGATAAAGAGATTAGTTCTACATCATCTATGGCCATTCAATATGCAATTTCATAAATTACAGTAGAAATAATGGGTTAAGATTAATATTCAAAAAAAGAATAAGGGGATGCGGGTTACGTTTCTCCATAAAGATACAAAATAAAATATTCTTTCTCATGTTTCACTCAATTTATCTATTTAGGAGGTGTTTACTAAATAGGATAGCCATGATTATTTTTATCCTATGATTACTTTAATCCCATATATGTAATTCTAAATAGGAACAATGATCATGAGCTATGAGATATCATTGAATTTAATTCTTTAAAGTAAACGCTTGATTAGCTTATATTATTTTTATCTATCCGACTTATCCCGCTTAGTAAACACCCCCTTAGTATTCAGCATGAAAGTTAAGGATATAAGAAGAGTTAATTCTTTTCTGACAAACTGAATGAAACATACAGTTAAAAAAAATAGATACATTAAATGAAACATACCATCAGAGGCGGACCCAATAAGGGGCAAAGGGGGGCTTAAGCCCCTACCAAGATTTATGTTTCTTCTTTTTCCTAGTTAAAAAATTCTAAAATCATCACATTTTAAGTCTAGCCCCCATAATTAAAATGTCTATAAAGTTTAAAACAACTGAAATTAAGGGTGATGAAACCCCTATCAAGCTATATTTCTGGATCCGCCCCTGCATACAGTCATATACATTATTTGATATTCATCGACACACGCATATTTAGTGATATGTTACACTATGTTGAACGTAATTTATTCGATATATATATATATATATATATATATATATATATATATATATATAAGTGGAATATTATAAAATAAATAGAAAAATAAAACCTAAAAGAAGAAAGGCAACTGTTGAAAAATTCAATATATTTATACCTAGATAATTTTGCCATATCCTCAATTTTATCTTGAAAGAGACTGGAGAGATATATTATTATTATCGGAAGCTGGTTAGTTTAGCATAAACCGAAATAAATTTATAAAAATGTCCTTTTTTGGGCATTCATCTTTTAAAAGTTGTGTTAGTTTCAGCAATTATCAAATGTCGATTATGTGATGGAAAGGAATGAAGCAACAGCTACTTTAATGATATTAGAATTTAGAACATTAGATTAGATATTTAGATTATAGAGTTTTTGATGGGGACTTCTCATCTCTGTATCACAAAATTACCTTAATGCCCTGCAACCGTAATGTAGAATTAATCAGATTTTCAGGTCAAATATTTTAAAAAATTCTTACAAAATTACTGTTGTCACTTGTCATTATGGCTATGGTTGGAAACACATAACCACTATATATTGGCTTGTGAGCTGGCAGGCAGACAAGAATGTCATTGACAGTTTATAATTTTAAATATTTAAATTAATTAAAAAAACACCTTTTTTTTATTTTAACTAAAAACGAATACACTATAACTGTTCGTTTGGCTAAACGCATATTTGTCTATTATTTTAATGAAAAATTATTAATTGTTCAGACATTAACATTAACCTTTTTCTTAGTTTAAATGAGTAGTATTAATAAGGAATTATTAGAAATTTAGAATGTGTGTGCAAACTTTCAGTGATAATTATGTTGTTCAATATTGTTCAAACAGTAACAATGCATCGTTTTTTTTTTTTATTATTTAATACATCTCATATTCCACGGTTTATTCTCCCCCCAAAATCTTCTTTACAAATTAAACAGAATATTTAAATATTAACAGAATTTTATCCCATATTATCGATCGTATCGCTACATCAGATGACTTCATGTTTCTTTGTATTTTTCCGATTCTTGAGAGAAATTCAAATAAAAACTTGATTAGTCAACTAAGAAATGATTGAGCCCTTTTTCTATAGTTCGTACGTATGTGTTGATGATTAGTTTTTAATGAGGTAATAAGGCTGCATAACTATTCGAAGATATAGTAGTATTTGATTTAGCAAAGGGAGTGGCATCTTCATGCTTTAATTTACAGTTCAGACTTCTCAAAAATTAACGTTCAACGAATTCAAAGCGACATAGAAAAAACAGTTTTATTCCAATTGAGGTTGTCAGTGAGGAGATTCAGGAGAGCTGGTCTGATTATGAGGCTGAGGCTGATGAAGCGACCGTCTCAGGCCCCAAAAATATTAAAGCATCGAATATATTAGTACTCTAGTGAAAGAAAAACTTGCATTTTTCCTTCACGAAAATGCTAACAATATAATTGTAAAAGAAACTAATAATATGAAATCAATTTATGTGATAATTTTTATTTTCAATATGTGTCGCATTGAGTACCTATTTTATGTTGGTCCATTCTTGACATGCATGCTAAAAAACACAAAATTAATACTACTAATAACTTGGATTTGAAAATAATCTGGCAGATGAATTTACAAGAGTCATTTCCAAATATGATATGTAATTTAATTTTAGACTAGTAACAGATCAAAACCTTTAATTTGAAATAATTGAAAAGTCGATGAATTTACAAGTAAAAGGAATATTCATAAGAATATTAAATATAGATGATCAAGCTGTACAAAGAGCCCACATGAGTTCACCAACTCAGTCACACTGTTCGTTTGGGAAATGTGTTAAACAAAGAATCTTTCCACTTGTGGAAAGTTTTAACTTTTTTTTCTTACAAAATACTCCTCCACTCCACTTCGTATTTTCCTTCCATTTCCAATGCATACTTGCTCAGGGTATGGGCAAAACCCTTTTTATATTCTAATTTCTTCATCAACTTCTGTTTTCTTGAGGGAAAATGCTTAAAATAATAACATAATTAATGATTTGCAAGAAACGGTTTTTCTCATATTCTATTCTATTAGGTTTTGGTTTTTGCTCCCCGACATTGACAGACATACACATATATATATATACTAGTATTCAGCTGATTTACACTTTTGGGTGCGCGTGTATATATTTCATTGGTGGAGAAAATCCTCGATTGTTTTGTTAAGCAAATCTTACTTATATTCAATAATCTATAAACTAACTACACGGAAAAATAACAAGATTATAATGAAAAACCGGACAGAAAAATAGCAACATCACATTGAAAAACAGAGTGCAAGCGCAAGGAGTTTACCAAATAAACTTCCATCAATTTTTAAACAAATTCACTTGCTCCTCGATAGAGGTCATCCCAAGAGGTAATAATGTTTAGATAAAGAAAGCATGAATTGCTGTTTTATTTTTAGTTTTAATGTATATTGATTGAAACGCACACTCTTCACATATATATATTTTAAATATGAAATATGCATACACGGTGAAATATATACAACATGAAAAAGATATTAATAAAGAAAACTAATCTAACGTATTATACACGGCTGTTTCCTTTCGTCTTCAAATCAAGAGAATTGGCTTCACATGTCCTGTTACCATAGATTTCTTGCCCATCAATAAAATAATATGGTATTTTATAAAATGAAGAATAAGATTTAGAATTAAACAAACGATTTCAATGGAAGAGCCAGCCAATGGATGGTCCCCAAAAATTTAACAGCTGCCCGGAAAATATATTTTTAAATCCTCCAGCTTCCAGTATAAAATATTACTACTTAATACCATCATCCAATAATTGAAACCAAACGAATAATGTGCATGTACATACCCAAAAATAATAATAATTGTATTAAACTGAAAAGTACAGAAAGTAGGGATTGTGACAAGAAAGTCGCATTATTATTTTGTTCCTACTATTTTATTTATTAGTATATACTAGTATATTGGGACATATCATATACAAAGAATTTTTTCCGTAAAAATTAGAAGCAGTCTGGATCATTAATATTTATAGATCTACTGTTGTTATTAGACTAACCACAACGACGCGCGTTCGCTGCTTTTTACAAGCTCCACGTGGAGCTTGCATACCATTATAGAGCTTGGAGCTCGCAAGGAGCTCACAAGGAGGAGTTCGTTGTAGAGAGCTTATGGGAGAGGAGCTCACAAGAAAGAAATTTAATTGAGGTGACCACAATTAAATAAAGAAAGAGAGTTAGTGGCCACATGACACACCTTCATTTGTCAATAACAACACAACATAATAAGAGAGCTCCACATTTGGAGCTCGCCATTGCAGAAAAAAATGGGAGCACATGGAGGGCCTACAAATATGGACTGCAAGCTCCACATTGGAGCTCGCCATTGCTCATAGCCTTAGGGCTGCAAACGAGCCTATTCATGAGCTACTTAGCTATCGACTTGAAAAAGTTCGTTCGATAGTCGATTCGATAACTAATCAAGTCGAGTTCGAGCCGAAAATCGAGCATTGTGTTGCTCGGCTTGTATTTAATCCATCATGCTTGTGAGCCTACAAATTGTATTTTAGTTAAGCTTCATTGCGAGTCTAATAATCGAGTTTTGTATATAAAGTTATTGTACCTTTAGCATCAAATATTGTATAATCAAGTTCTTGACGAGTCCGACTCTAGCTCAAGCTCGAATACCTCGTTATCAAATATTTTTCGAGTTGCTGATTTTGGATCGACTCGAGTTCGATCACGATGGCAAAAACTCAACTCGAACTCGAGCAAACAAATAATTAAACTAGTCGAGCTTGAGCAGACCAATACTCAGCTCGTTTATCGTCCTAGTTGTCATTGACCAATGCATTGTAACTGAGCATGAAATGCATTATTATAATGATACATTATAGTAAGCTAAAAGTACATTATTATGACAATGTATTGTAATAATATATGAAATGCATTATTACAAATTTTTAAAAAAATATTATTTTTATATGTGAATCAACCCCTCGATATATCGTACACTAATAAGTACTTTGAATCTCATAAGTCATAACGCTTAAACGTTAAATATTTTCTCTTTCCTGCATAATCTGCAAAAACTTCTCCAGTAATTAAAAGTCTATAAGAAATATCAACGTGTCTAATAATTATAAGCTGTCTTAATCCGGGAAATGATATTTTCTTGAAAAAATGAGTCCACAACTAAGCATAATAATTAATATATATATGTTGGGTTCCAAACTAATACACTAACCTTGATACTAGTATATGCAACAAAACTGACATATCATATTTTGATCATGTTAAACTAGTAAACTACGATGTTTCAGTCACGAGATCATTATAACTTTATTAGTTAAAGAGTCCTTCGGTTGTTTAAGTATATATGAGTAATTAAGTATTGTAAGACTTTTTTATCTGAGTTTATTTAATGCCTTAACCTTTTCAATCATAGCATGATTATATTTCTTAATCTTATAAACTTAAAACTTAGGAGAGCAAACTAATTAATTTGACGACGACACGTGGTCTTCATTATCTCACAATCCCGTACAAGTCAAACCGCACCTTCTTTACTGTACCTTGTGCTTTACCCTTATTCCTTGTGATTATGAAATTTCTGATATATTTAATTTCTGATTAATTATAAGCAGAATTGAAACATTCATTTGGTCAAAAGAGGCTGCTTTTTAACACAATTTCGTATAAATGTACAAGGCTGAAACTTATGATGTAAATATAACAATAAGCTGACTAAAAAACAAGGGGAATTTCTCCTCTTTTCTTTTTTATGCCTCAAAAAAGAAAAAGGAGAGAAAAATAACGGGAATCTTATGTTCTACTTCTGTTTCTACTTTTTTTAATTTAAAAAAAAATCCAAAAGAATTTGTCCGTGTCAAGAAAGATGAACCATCAAATCAGTATTAATCTGACGCTTTATTAGTCAAACAAATTAAAGTGTATGATGGAATCAATTAAGAAGCAAACATGTCAATTATAAACGATGGATCGAGGGTTTCTGCACCAGCTTATATAATATGCTTACATATTTAGAAAAGAAGTTAAAATAACATCAGCTTGCTTACCCGATGCAAAATGAGCTTGCACTCATATACACGAACATAAATATCAAATAAATAAAATTAAGAAAGCAAATATATTACTGTTGTAGGTGTTGAAATTGTGAAGGAAATTGCATCTCTCATTGGGTTATATTATTCATATGAATAACGACGGAAAAGAGATTAATATGCTAAATTGAGGAGATCAAAATGAATTCTCACCGATTTGGAATTAGCTATGTTTCTAATTATTCCATGACTGGTACATGGACGAAATGAAATTATCATTTCTTATGTAATTCGATCGACAGGATGGGGAACAATCATTCCTTCAAATTTACCATGAATTTAGCCATTAATTCCTTCCTAACATCATTCTATTATTTAAGTCATTAATTCCCTTTCGACCTAATTCTAATTACTTTCATTAGCATCAACAACAGTTGAATTACAGAAACGCCCATCTGCAATGACAGATTGTCTTTTCTGCATTTGATCAGGCAACCTCTCTCTCTCTCTCTCTCTCTCTCTCTCTCTCTCTCTCTCTCTCTCTCTCAAAGCTTCAGTGATCAGCTGCAGTCCCCACAGACACCTTCCCACCAATCATTCACGAACACCTTCAACCTCTCTGACTCTTCCTCTATTATACATACATATTTATTGCTGAAAATCTCTCAATCTAACAAAAACAAAAGTATATACTACAAGTAAACTTCAAAACACACACAGTCAGTGACTATCTTCACCTCTCCTGCTGAGATTTGATTTTCAAAACTAATAAAAGAAGAACCGAAGAAACAACAACTCTTCCAGAATTTCACTCAAAACCCTCTTTGGAAATTCAACTGTTTCTGCCATCATCATCATCATCATCATCATCATCGTCAGCTTTAATAATTGTTTTGGTTTTGTTGCATTAGATCCTATCCTCCGCACCGAAATTAATTTTCTGTTCTCTTTACTGGTTGCAGTGAAATATAAGCGCAAGATCTGCTCTTTACCCCGCAAACAGTTATCTTTAATTTCTTCCTTGGGTTTAGGAAAGTTTGCCACCCTTTTTTCAGATTCCACACCATGTGTCAAAAAGCGATCAGATTCCAATCAAATGCTCTCGTGTCCCAACTCCTAAATCCTAATGTACTTAATCCGACCATAACTAATTAATTAGTTAACCCCCATCTCTCTCTCTCTCTCTCTCTCTCTCTCTCTCTCTCTCTATATCTCTGAATTAGCTAGGTCCGCTTCTCCTTCTCCCCGGATCGTTTCATGAACAGAGAAATGGAAATGGGCATGATCTCCCCCGCGTCGTATCTCAGTAGTTCATCCAACTCCAACTCCAAGTGGGTGTTCGAAGACAACACGGTGGCGAAATGGACGGCGGAGGAGAACAAACGCTTCGAGAATGCGCTCGCATTGTTCGACAAGGATACGCCCGACCGCTGGCACAATGTGGCGTCGATGATCCCGGGCAAAACCGTCAACGATGTCATCAAACAGTACAGAGAACTGGTGGAAGACGTCACCGACATCGAAGCCGGCCTCATCCCCGTTCCCGGTTACTCCAACAACTCCTTCACGCTCCAATGGATGTCCGATCATCGCGGACTCTACAGCCCCGCCGCCGCCAAACGCAACGCTTCCGCTCGCTGCAACGATCACGAGCGGAAGAAGGGGGTGCCCTGGACCGAAGAAGAACACAGGTACAACTTTCTCCTTTTTAATTAATTCCCATTTTTTCGAACGTGTGTGTGTGTGTGTGATTTTCTTGTTTTGTTTTTTGGGTTCAGACAATTTCTGCTGGGATTGAACAAGTACGGAAAGGGGGATTGGAGGAACATTTCCCGCAATTTCGTGACGACGAGGACTCCGACACAAGTTGCGAGCCACGCCCAGAAATACTTCATCAGACAGCTGTCGGGCGGGAAAGATAAGAGGAGATCGAGCATACATGACATCACCACCGTTAATCTTGACCAAACGATGAAGTCGCCGTCGCCGTCGCCTGAAAAGGACGGCTCCGATTCGCCGGAGAAATCGAGCTTGGTCCTGCACCACCAGCAGCGTGGTCTGGACGGAGACGTGGTTGTCCGAGCTACCTATGATTCCGACCTCACTAATCAGGGACTCGTAATGGGGTTTGCTCCCACAAACACCGCCGGTCATCTTCAGGGGGCTTCTTCTTCGCCGCCTATTGGGATTAATTTACACCAACATTTCCATCCCCTGCACTTGCAGAGCCTTAATGGTCCTCACGGACTCCGGTTAGGACAACACAATTCGGTCTATCCGATGAATCCAACCCGACATCGTTGACTTCATCGTAGTAGCATTGGGTTTTAAGAATTAGCAAGTAACACAGCAATGTAAAAATTCATCAGTTGGATCAGGGGATTCTTGATTTTTATTTTTATTCATCAGTTAGTCTACAATTTTCTCCTTTTCATGGAAATGTTGAGGAGGAGCAGGAGCTCATCAAATAAAACTATATGGTTGGACACTCCATGAAATTAAGGGATTTATTTAGAGAAATGCATGTAGATATTGTTATCCTTCATCGCGAATTAATGATAGTTGACGCACAGATTGTCTTAAACCATCATTGTTATTCGCCTAAATCATCAATATATAGTCTCTTTTAGTATCTGTAAGTTTTTATTACTATAAGGTTGCTCTGCCTTTTTTAGGATACAAATGTAGCATTCTGTCTTGATGATATATATAAATTGTGGATTAACATTTCTTGAATTATTTGCTTAACAATCCCAGATTAACAGTTTCTGCATTTTGAGATTTCATTGACTAAAACCGACATTAGTATCCGATATTAGATCTGTTGATACCTTTCTGGGAATAGATTGATGCTCCCTTATCCCTCATTGCTACTTTTTACTTATAATATATGGAGTATCTCGGTATCTAACTTTCTTGCTCGTTTGAATGACATTTCTTGTGTGAGACGACCGATGACTTGATTTATATTCTGATTTTATCGCATCCTTCAATTCTTTGTCTGCTTATCACAGAGGCATCATATTTTAAGTTCGATTCTCACTAATACCATATCTACCATAAAGATGTGGCCTAGAAAGTTTTCGAGGGTGTTAAGGAAATATGCCACAGATAATGATCATTTCTTAAGATCTCCAAATAGTTTCTAAGATATCCTTCTTTTTTATATGTGGAATGAAACTATCTATCTAGTGGAATATGGAAGTTAATCTCCAACCATTTTCACAGAGTTGCCTGTAACATGAATCTGATCGGAATCATTGATCCAGACAAGCTATATGTATATGTTCATGTCCCAAATTAATTGCAGATTTGTCAAGGATTCAAAGATTTGAGCAAATAATTAATGTTTTACTTTAATGTCTCATGACTATCTCTTGTTGTTTGCTAACTGGTGTTACTATTTTTCCCACAAAACTACTGAATCTTGGGGGGAAATTTTAGTAGCAGAATTGTTGGTTAAGGTCCCACCCAGCCACTAGTTGAAAGAATTTTGGTAAATGACAAACCAACCCCACTCTTTTCTTATACCAAAGGGGGCAACTTTATGCAAGTTGCACCACTAAAATAACCTTTATTGCTTTATTCTGATGTGATATTCCCCTCCTTCTTCTCTAGTATATTTAGAGTCGACCAAGCTAGCTTATACCTAATCTCCTCCCTGGCCATAATAAATGAAAATTAAAGAAAAGAAAATAAATGAATAAAGATTAATTAATGTTACTGTTCTTTATTCTTGTTCTCATTAGATTCTGATACCTTATTCCAATGATGAATAATGATGTTAATATTGATTCAACAATACTTGTATTCTGAAAAAGAAGAGAGCGAAACCAGAGGTGACTAGATCCTTTAATTTGTGCATAAAGTAAGTATTTTGTGTCCCTACTCCCTACAGAAAGCTGCACAAGAACATTTATGGTGGGAGCTTTTGGTGTACAATGTTGAGAGTGAGTGGTTAATGCAATGAAAGACCAGAAACATTTGCAGATCATATCATAAACTAAGTTTGAATGTTTGCGCTACTTATGTTCTTGAAAACAAGATTTTCTTTGGAGATTATAGTCTTCACATATTGCAAGAATTTACATTAATCATCATGCATGACTTCTTCATTATTACAGCTAGCATGCCATGCAAATGCTATGTTATTACAATGTAAGATGACATTAGTTTAGATTAATCAGATTTCAGATGCTCATGATCAACAGTGCATATGCAGTTCAGTTCCACAATTTGGTCCAATTAATCATGGAGAGAGAGAGAGAGAGAGAGAGAGAGAGAGAGAGAGAGAGAGAGGCATGCAATGCAACGCAAGGTTCATGGTATTTGCAGCTGCAGAAGTTGTTGATATACTATATATATTACAGCTGAGTTTGGATGCCCCAGCAACCAACTAGCTCGGTGAGGGACTGACTATAGTCTATATTCAATGAAAGCGAAAAATATTATGTCACAAGTGATGTATAGTCATTAACCCACTCTCTCTAGTAATTTCTATATCACGAGGTATGTCCAACAAAATTGACAACTCGACCTTAGTTTACATCAACTTTACAAATTTAATTTTATTAATTATAAAACTTTCATAGACATATAAATATCTGTTTATGCTAGTTGGTATACATGGCAAACCTCGACGTATGGGATCGATGTATGGAGTAAAATCATCATTTGCAAAGGAGATATTAACATATATGCTGGTAACGTATTATTATCTATTATTGCATGACGGTACTGAGCATATGCGTAATATTTATTATTCTTATTATTATTTAGTTTTGTGATAGATATCTTTTGTAAAAGCTCTTTTTTTTTTTTTGTATTTTGGCATGGTGTTGGGGGATGAGGTTCTTAGACCTCATTGCTTACAAACTAAGTGGTACATGCTTATATGTTATTGTTGGAAACTGTTTAAAGTATTGTTAGGTACTTGATATTGCTTCTGTCCCACTTAATTTGTCCACGAAGATTAAAAATAATGGTCAAAAAATAAAAAGTGAATGATCGATCACATACGAAAGATTTTGAAATTTTAATTTTTTTTTCTTATTTAAATTTAGATAAAATGAGTGAGACCATTTAAGTTTTATGTAGACAAATTGAAGGGGCACTTGTGCACTAATTTTGATTGTGCTTTATTCCTTTCCGCTGCCACACAATTATAGATCATGGACCATAGGCCTCATAGTACACAACCAGCCAGCCCATTCAAATATTTACATAGAAGGGCTCAAGTAGAACTTATAAGCATTTGAATTCAAATTAAAGAACTTATAAGCATTTAAATTTATTGAATTTCGTTGCCAGCAAAACTAGAATTATAAAATGTTTTCATAATAAGAATTACATTTTTTTATTATTAAAACTGGAAAATTAGATTTGATAGAATTTTGTTCGAGGGCCAAAACTGATAAACTAATAGTACTATATATTTTGCTTTCTGGGTCGAACAAACTATGATGTATTATAGTTATACCAAATAGATTTTCATACAAGCTTGGTGGGCTTGGGCCGATGACTTTGACAGCTATATTTTGTTATTCGTTACGATTTACAAAGCTATACCATATGTTATGAGGGATTGATTACTTCACATTTTACATGGTCAGCATAAAATATTGATTGTATGCAGAAATATCTTGTTGGGAAATTTGTTAGTAAGAGTTTTGATGAATTCCAAAACCAATTGATCCCAATCGAGTAGATGTTGCTAGAACCTAATATTAGTAGTTAGGCTCGCTGTTTGAGCATTGTCAAGATTTTATCTTTACAGGTCTCCAGCTGAAGATGGCAACAAGGCTTCACTCGGATAGAACATCAGTTGTGAGGAAGACAACTGAGCGTTCAGCATCCAAAAAGGGGAAGTCTCATTCAAGAGATAGAACATCAGTTGTAAGGAAAACAACTAAGCGTTCATCAGATGAGAAGCAGTATGAGGGAGAGAACATCAGATGAAATGAAGCAATCTGAGCGTTCGAACCCAACCGATCAGATACAAGGAAGACAACTGAGTGTTCAGTTTCAGAGCATCAGTTGTAGAACTCAACCAAGAAGACCAACAGCTTGAAGTTGAAGTCAGCTGAGAGTTCAACTATTAGTAATCAGATAGAACATCGGCTGAAGAACAAGTTAGTTGAAGATCGAAAGTCTTAACCGACCACTCCTTGTTGGAAGTCTGTTGTTAAGATTTGAATTTCAAAAAGGAAGTCACGTGAGGGTTTGACCGTTCAGTCATTACCCCATTTGGCCCAACACAAGGCTATCTCAGATGGAAAGCAGAAGAGCACAGATGCCATATCGGGAAAATCTGAAGAGATGAGAGACAAGCCATCGCTTTCAAAGAACAGAGATCAACAGCTCCTCCAACGGCTAGTTGATCCTCTCCGCCTATATATAGAGGCCTTCATTCATTCGAAAAAGACACAAGACACACACGCGAGAAGAAACTAGAGAGCGAAAGAAAGAGCAATATTCTACACGAGCTGAACTGAATTCAATCTCTTAGAACATCACTTGTTGAGAGTTCTAGAGTTAGTTAGTTTTTGTGTCTTTAGATCGAACCTTGAGAACATCACTTAGTGAGAGTTCGTAGAGTGTTAGATCATAGCTCACTTCGTGTTCGAGCTTTTAGTTGGACCTCATTTTCTTTCACCTGAAAAGGTTTAGGATCCTACTCTTCCTGCAACTGAGTAGATAGGTTGCTTAGTACCCGAAAACTAAACTGTAAGGTTGATAAGTACCCGCAAACTTATCCTTAACGGTTGCTCAGCCCGCGTAAGCTGAGTGGTTTGTCCAGAAGAACTTGGACAGAGTTGTGTGGACTCACAACTCCCCGTGGACGTAGGAGGTTTCTCCGAACCACGTAAATCTCAACTCCCCGTGGACGTAGGAGGTTTCTCCGAACCACGTAAATCTCTGTGTGCTAGTGTTTATTTTGTTTATTTCTTGCATATTCAACTGACCTTCTAACCAGCATACAAACTGATCTTAGCATTATCAACTGTCTTGGTTTTTGACCGACCTTGCACAAAAGCGTGAGTTGTTTTACGAGTTGTTAATTTCCACCACATTCCGCACAGCACCACTCTTCCAGCTGAGGTTGATTACTCAGCTGTGAGATTCCAACTGAGTCTTTTTACTCGGTTGAAGTAACTTTCAGGAGTTTAGTTTTAAAATCCTAACTGGTGTATTCCCCCCCCCCCCCATACACCAGTAACTAGTATCGGGACCATCAAGTGGTATCAGAGCAGTGGTTCAAAAGACTACTGACTCTGTTTCACAAGGTGTGAATTCGAGAAAGTTTCTTCAGTGGTCAACTGAACAGATCTATTTTTTTACGCTAGTGCATATTTGCTTGCATATTTGTTCTGTTGTTGTGTGCAGATGGACGTCAAGGACAAGATCGTGGTCATGTTCTCGGTAGTAAATTATACATCCTGGAGGACGCGGATGAAGAAGATCTTACTGTCGAAGCATCATAGGATGCAACAAGTACTCTCGTCCGGACCAATCATCATCAAAGAAAGAATCGCTCGCACTCCTACAAATCCCAACGATGGGGATACAGTTGTGGAGTTTGTGGAGAAGCAGCCGGAAGACTACACTCCAGAGGAAGCCAAGGTGAGCCAGTTGGATATCTGGGCTCAAAGCACGATTATGTCCACTGTTGGACAAGATTATCTCCCTTGGATTGAGGAGTATGAGACTGCCAAAGAAATGTGGGATATCCTGGCATCGCTGAGTGAAGGAAGCGATGAGACGAAGGAGAACAAGTCTCACATGCATGCCAAGACTTCGACAACTTTTGTCTGAGAACAGATGAAACAATTGATCAGCTAGAGCTCCGGTTTATGGACATCCTCAGAAGAATCCAGTCCATCCGAAGAGGAAAATACACACTAAGAGAAATCAATCTCAAAGTGTTGCAAGCTCTACCGGCTGAGTGGGATACCTTCACTAATATCCACGAGAACCGAGCTGACCTTGGTGAAATAGGATACTGAAAGATTGTTCTCAATTTTAAAGGGAAATGAGTATAAGGTGAACCGAAGAAGATCTCAGTCCTCGGTTCAGACGAGTCGACTTGAGGATGTTGGTTCAGCCTCAAAGTCAGTTGCACTTCGAGCTGACTACTCCAAATCGAGAACATCGAGGCCAACAAGATCTGCAGACACAGCTGCAAAGGAGCCAAGCAGAGAGAAACTGCAACAGAACATTACCGCCCTGTCAAAGAAACTAGCCAACATGGACAATCGGTTCGGAAAATACAAACGATTCTACAAATCAAACCGAACTCGAGACAGTTCAAAGCCTGTCACCGACGGTTGCTTTGAATGCGGCAAGGAGGGACATTTCAAAGCTGACTGTCCAGACCTCTCAAAGAAAGAGAGAGAAGCGTTGAGGGCCAAGCAAGCTGGAAAGAACAAGGCCATGGTAGCAGAAGAAGCAGCTGACGACATGGACATCTTCACTGACACTGAAGATGAGGATGAGCTAACTTCTACAAACAACGCCATCAGTCAGGATCAATGCCTCATGGCACTTGGAACCGACCAAGATGATACTGAGGTACACTTTAATCCTGCTAAGTTAAATTCTTCCAATACTTCTAACATGCAGGAATCACTGGACGAAGAGTTGGAACCCTCCTGGAGTGACTTTCAAGAACTCAGTGAGGAACTTCATCAGCAATCGGTTGAGTTTAAGAGTCTTCAAGAACAGTTCTCAAAACTTGAAGAATCCTTAACCGTGAAGGACGATGTGATCAAGAGTCAAACAGAGGAGATTGAGAATCTCAAGAGTCAACTGAATGCGGTCAACCAAATTAATGCTCCAACTGATGAGGAGTTGACAAAGCATATCAAGGAGCAGCAAAATCAGTTGAAAAATCAAGAGACTCAGATCGACCAGCTGATAAAGAAGTCAGATGGACAAACCGAGCAGATAACTGTCCTCCTCAAGGAGTTGCAAACTGAGAAGGATAATCTAATCAAGCTGTATCAGTCATCCAAGATCATCGAGAATCTTATCAGTTACAGTAGACAGATGGATGACGTGTCAAGACTCGGTTATGATGTGATTAAAGATAGTAGAATTCCTCCAGCAACCTTCATCAAAGCTGTTGAGGTCAAGGTTGTCGAACCTAACACAGTGGAACCTAAGTCACCACAAAGTAATTCAACCTCCACCTCTCAGCAAGCTCAACCGACCAAGGCAACCACAACTGAGAAGGGAAAAGGAGCAGTAGATGGAGGACAGAATGTTCCATCGGTTGGGACATCAACCGAGGGGGAATGCTCCAAAAGTCAGAAGAGGAATCAGAGGCGTCGAAGGCATAATCGCAACCGAACTCAGAATCAGAACCGACCTCTGCATCAACCTCAGAGTCAACATCAGAAAGAATGGAACCAATCGCAGAACCGATAAGGGTTCAATCATCTGAATCAACAACGGTTCCAACATCAGTTCAACCAAAGGTTCCAACCGAGTCAACCAATGAGGAACAGGTCGAACAACTGGAGATATTCATGCCACAATATGAATCACCAATAGGGCATGAACAGCTACAGACAACACTCAGAGAGTTGGAATCAGAATCAGCCACAAAGATTCCAACATGGTGTCCGACCTCACAGACAAATTCAACAGGATAAGAATCGCCATCAAAACAGGGGGAAAGCCTCTCATCCGAAAGCTCAGAATGGGAGAAATCCAACTCCTCCCAAGAAACAGAATATCACTACTAACAACAAGCCTAAGGATAACCGAGGTGTTATTATAGTGGATGATGAAGGGAAAAGTGATCTGGAATGATAAATCCATCCGAGTATACAGGGAAAAGCGACGCACAGTTCCAGGGGGAACTGGTTCTAACCCTCCAGGACCCAACTGAAATTGGGGACCTAAGCGAGTTTCTCTTTGCAGGTACAGGAGAAACAGCTGAGGAAGAATAAAGCATCTGCAACAATGTGGGTGATGGACAGTGAATGCTCGAAACACATGACGAATCTGAAGGATTTGCTTGGAAGTTTCGTGGAGAAAGAAGGTCCATCAGTTACTTTTGGTGACAACTCGAAAGGTTACACCAGAGGTTACGGTACACTTGAAACCAATCATGTTTCAATCTCTACTGTTTCTTATGTTGATGGATTGAAGCATAACTTGCTCTCCATCAGCCAATTCTGTGATAATGGTTTCTCTGTCAAGTTTGATGTACAGGGTTGCAGGGTTAAAAATGTCGGATCAAAGCAGGTAATATTGTTGGGAAATCGATCACCAACCGGGAATGTTTACTACGCTGACTGGAACAGCAGTCTTCCTGACACCTGCCTGTTATCAAAGAGCACTTCAGATGTGAGCTGGCTGTGGCACAAAAGGCTCAACCATCTGAACTTCAAAACAATGAACCGACTTGCCAGACAAGAACATGCAAGAGGCATACCAAACCAAGTGTTTTCAACAACACACATCTGCAGTGCATGCCAGTTGGAAAAGCTCGCTAGATCCTCCTTCCGGTTGAAGTCGACTCCCTCAACCGACCGAGTGTTACAGCTGATCCACATGGATCTCTTCGGGCCAGTTACACCAAAGAGCATGAATGGTAACGAGTACACCCTGGTTGTAACTGATGACTACTCAAGATATACGTGGACCATCTTCATGCGCCACAAGAGTGAAACCCGAGATGAGCTACCCAAGCTGATGGATTGGATATCGAACCAACAAGAGATGAAGATCATTTCTATCCGATCAGATCGTGGAACTGAGTTTCTAAATGAAACCATCATCAAGTACTGCAAGAATCATGGAATTACACATCAAACATCAGCAGCGCGCACTCCGCAACATAATGGAGTAGCTGAGCGAAGGAACCGAACGCTGAAGGATGCAGCTACATCCATGTTAACCAGCTCAGCTCTACCAAAGAGATTTTGGGCTGAGGCCATCAACACTGCATGCTACACTCAGAACCAGTCTCTTCTGACCAAGCGGTTGGGAAAGACACCATATGAGCTATGGAGACGCAGGAAGCCAGATATTTCTTATTTTCGCGTTTTTGGTTCTAAGTGTTATATTCACAACAATGGGAAGACTCAGTTGAAAACTTTTGATGCCAAAGCTTCGAAAGGCATATTTCTCGGATATGCCGCTCGAATCAAGGCTTATAGAGTTTTCAACAATGGCTCTCGTGTTGTGGAGATAACACCTCATGTTAGTTTTGATGAATCTACTTTTGAGTGCAAGGAACAGGCTAAAGGACAACAGGGTGATCCACAAGTTCCACCTGTTCTCACTAGATCACAAGCTCTAAGAGAAAAGAATCTAGCTGAACCACTGGTATGGGCAACTGAAGATGAGGATCCATACTCCTCTGAAGATAAATGCGAGGACCCCAGCTCATCTCAAGGGGGAACTTCAGCTGATGCTTCTCCAATTGCATCGGCATCCAAAGCCCAATCGAGTCTGATTCAAACTAATGTCAATGTTGAGGATCCAGACTCAACAGCTGATCATTCACCAGCTCTGAAGACTCCAACTCAGATCACGGAACAGCCACAGTTGGAAGAAGAAGGAAGACGCAACCGAAGATGGTATGAAGTTCATTCCACTAACAACATCATCGGAGATCCAACCGAAGTTGTGCGTACAAGAAGCAGAGTTGCGACTCAGGATTCAACCGAGGAAGATTCCAACACTTATGCCCAATATGCTGAGGAGTTGGCAGTTCTAGAGAAGTTCGAGCAAGCTGGAGATGTTGCCATGATTTCTTGCTTTGTAGCTTATGTGCCAGAACCGAAGAACGTTGTGGAAGCTCTCAACTGTGTTCACTGGACAACAACCATGCAAGAAGAACTGAATGAGTTTCTACGCAACTGTGTATGGGAGTTGGTAGAAAAACCAAAAGGTGTCAAGGTTATTGGATTGAAGTGGATTTTCAAAAACAAGAGAGACGCCATTGGATTCATAGTGAGGAATAAGGCAAGGTTGGTAGCTCAAGGATATTGCCAACAAGAAGGAATCGATTTCGAGGACTCCTTCGCGCCAGTTGCAAGGCTAGAAGCCATCCTAATCTTTCTAGCCTATGTCGCACATCACAAGTTCAAAGTATATCAGATGGATGTGAAGTGTGCATTCCTCAACGGAGATATCAAGGAAGATGTATATGTTGAACAACCTCCTGGTTTTGAGACTGGAGATGGAAGAGTGTACAAGTTGAAGAAAGCAATTTATGGACTAAAGCAATCACCAAGGGCTTGGTATGACACTCTTTGTGGTTTTCTTCTGAACTCGGGTTTCAAACGAGGGTCAGTTGACAAAACCCTGTTCACCATCAAAGTTGGAGATGACATTCTTGTTGTGCAAATCTATGTTGATGACATCATATTCGGTTCTAAGTCGGAGGAACTATGTGAAAAATTTTCAAATCTCATGAAGGAGAAGTTCGAGATGTCAATGATGGGTGAGATAAATTATTTTCTTGGATTACAAGTGAAGCAGTCTCTAGAAGGGATCTTCATCAATCAGTCCAAGTATACAAAAGAGCTCATCACTAAATTCGGATTGCAGACAAGCAAGACAACAAGGATCCCGATGAATACTAACTGGAAGATTGAACCTGGAACTGAGGGAAAGCTCGTGGATGCCAGTAAGTATAGAGGGATCATCGGTTCTTTGCTCTATCTAACCGCCAGACGGCCAGACATATCTTATGCGGTTGGAGTGTGTGCCTGGTTCCAAGTTCAACCAAGGGAAGCACACATGTTGGCAGCTAAGAACATCATCAAGTATCTGAAGGGTACAGTCAATGTTGGACTGTGGTATCCAACTGACGACAATATTCAGCTGACCGGATACTCAGATGCAGACCTAGCCGGAGATCGGTTGGACAGGAAGTCTACTTCTGGACACTGCTAGTTCATGTGAAGCAAGCTGGTTTCATGGTTCTCCAAGAAACAAGCATGTGTTGCCAATTCTACAACCGAGTCAGAGTATATGGCTGTCGGAAGCTGTTGCATGCAAGTGTTATGGCTCAAGCAACAGTTGAAAGATTATGAAGTTTCAACTGGACAGGTTCCCATTCATTGTGATAGCTCAAGTGCCATTGCTATCTCTCTGAATCCTATTCACCACTCTCGGACAAAGCATATCGACATCCGTCATCATTTTATCCGAGATCATATTGAGAAGAATGATGTATCCATGGAGAAGATTCCAACTGAGATTCAGAGAGCTGATATCTTCACCAAACCTCTAGCTGAAGCACGGTTCAAGATGCTATGTGACCTCCTTGGACTATTGGATCCATCAGATGAGGGGTCACCTGAGGCAAAGAGATAGATATCCATCTGAGGGGGAAGCTCAGATGAAGGGGGAATCTCAGATGCGGATCGCTAACTGAAGACATCAGACGTCAGCTGAACAGACGAACTCGAGTCAGCTGATGGTATGCCGATCAGATGCAGATTACCAACCGAAGGAATCAGACGTCAGCTGAACAGACGAACTCGAGTCAGCTAATGGTATGCGGCAACTGAGGAACACAACTGAGGTATACAGGATTTCGACATTAGCTGGCAGGTATCATTTATGGCTGAAAGGTGTTATGATCTTAAATGAGAATGTTTGAAATAAATTCAAACATTCCTTAACATGTCAGTTACATTAAAAATAGCCATCATGTCGCATTAAATGTAAAGTACGGCTGAACATTCATAGCCTACTTTATAGTGCGACTGGGCTGACAAGATAAACTGTACACCTTCTCACGCGTGGGTTGGAACTCGGTGCATGACGTCAAGTCAAAGATAGTTAACAGTCGCGTAATCTCAGCCGTTGATGGATTCGCGCCATTTAACCCCAGCCGTCGATCTCTACCGAGTCAAAAACCTATATAAGGCGGTAAATCAGGAAGAAATCTCCTACTTTCCTCATTCGTGTATATCTCATTAAACTGTTCATCATCTTCACAGTTTTTGCCTAACCCTTTTCTGCAAAAGATCTTCTTTCCTTTCCTCTATATATATTCATTTTGTAGTGATCATAAATGGCACCGAAAAGTAAGAAAATGGCCTCATCAGGTTCTTCCCTCGTCCCTACTTCGTATGAAGAATCCTTCGACATGTTGGTGTCGAAGATCCACTTTGAGCAAATCCTCTCCGACGAGGAATTGGAGTCATCGGTGTTGGCTCCCCTCGCAAACATCCTCAGAGAGAACGGCCTCCTGGAATGGGCCAAGCTTTGCCCATCCCATCTTCTCAGGCGACAAGTGGGGGAGTTTTTCGTAAACTTGAAGGCCCCCCTTGAATCTTTAGAAGGAATGCCTACGGAAGTCTCCTGCCGGCAAAGAGATGTTCCGGTCAGGACCATACGTCGTGTCTCATTCCTCATCGACGTTTCCGATGCCCTCCGTTACATCATCCCCATCAACCACACCGCCACTGAACTTCTGGAGAATATAACCGACGAGCACGTCGATGAATTTTTGGAGAAAGCTCTGATCACTCCGGAGAAGTTAAAGAGTAATATGCAGAGGATAAAGCTGAAGTCAGAACATCGCCTGTTGTTCGATGTTGTCTCAAAGGTGGTGTTCGGTTACAGTGGCGCATTTGGCGATATCAACCGACCCAAATTGAGGCAGTTGGTGGCCTTGGAGCACCAACACCAGATCAACTGGTTTCAATACTTCCTGAACCAGTTGATGGTGGAGAAGTCGAAGATCACCGAGACGACAACCGACTCGGGAGAGAAGCTGCTCAGTGTCAAGGGGACACTCAACTTCGGCTGCAAGATCTCTGCCCTCATCTTGCTCGCGACCAAGGACCGCAACATGGTCTGGGCAGACTGCGAGGAGACGCCGGTTAAGAAGTTGTTGTTGTTCCCGACAACCAAGAAAGCACGGGAGGTGCTTAGGAGTGTGTACACTCCAAAGGAGAAAAAGGAGGTTGGGAAGTCTACTGAGCCAACAGCTGAGGGGGAACCAGTTGTCGCTCGCCCCGCCAAGTCCAAAGCTGCAAGCCGACTAGCTGAGTCGGAGAAGGAGTCAGCTGAGGAACCTGCCCAGAAAAAGCTAAGGGTACGGTTTAAGAAGTCGACTAAGAAGCCAGCTGATGTGCCAGCTGATGAGCCAACTGAGGTGCCAGCTGATGAGTCAGCTGAGGAGCCAGTTGAGGTACCAGCTGAGGAGTCAGCTGAGGAGCAAGCTCCAGCTGAGGAGGAGGCACCGGTTGAGTCGACACCTGCTGAGGAGCCTTCCGAGTCCAGCCGCTCAGCTGAGGCCGCCACGTTCGAGATTGTCCCTCGAGCCACCGGAGCTGACAAGGCTGACGGAATGGAGACGGATTTGACGTCGGATGCTTCTTCCTCATCTGAGGACGTTGAAGACGTTCCCACCTCCCCCACGGCAGGAGTTGATGCCGTACCGCCCCCAGAGCCTCTTGCTCTTTCTACCCAACCAGAGCCAAATGTTCCGAGCACCTTGCTCGATGCCAACATTGTGACCGCTCCTTCGGCCAATGTTGAGGAAACACTTGAAACCCCCCTCCCAACCGAATGCAATATTCCGAGCTCCCAGCTCGATGCCGATGTTGTGACCGCCTCCTTGGCCAACATCGATGAACCTTTTGAACCATTGCCTTATGATATTTCTCCCTCCCCAATCAATGAGGAAGACGACCTTCAGGCAATTGCGCTGGAGCACGAGGGAAGGGTGGCCTACTGCTTCCAAAAGCTGCTAGGCATGTTCCCTGAGGCTCGCAACATGCCAGTCTTCGCCACTCTGGGAACCGAGCTCTTGTACCAGTTCCACCTGATCTTCAGCATTGGTACGTCAAAGAAGATACGATCAGGGTGCAGAGCTCGGACAGGCTGAAGTCAGATGAGTCCCGTATCCGAGCCTACTTCAACTACTCTAATTTGGAGGTGGCTTACAACAACCTGATTGTGCTGCTCACTCGCCGGCTGGACCAGAGCAGAGCTGAAGGGACGGACACAAGGGAGGCAGCTGGATAGGAGTGCATTGACTTCCTCGACAGCATGCTGATCAAGTCAGCTGACTTCATTGAGGATGTGGAGACAGCCGCCGCAGCAGCGAAGGAAGAAGAAGAAGAGCTGAAGCTGTACCTGGCCAACCGACAAGCCACGGTCACAGTTGAGCCTCTAGCTCTGATAGCTCAAGCCCCTCCAGCTGATCAGCATGCTCCCACAACTGAAGAGATATGTGAGCTGGTGGCTGAGAGGGTGAACCAACTAAGAACCGAGCTGCTTGCCAACCTCCAGCATCAAAAAGATGACCAGCTGAGGGCGTTGGAAGCACAAGAAGTCAAGAACCAACAACTGGTGGAGGAAAATGTTGAACTGAAGACCAAGCTGAATGAATTCTCCTCCTCCACCAGTCAAGAAGTGTCGGAGTTGAAGTCCACTCTGTTGGGATTGAAGTCGGAGCTGAACGTCTTCAAATCCTTGGCCGACTCCAATCTTGCCAAGTCCCAATAGACACAAGATGCTGAATGGAAGTCTCACTTCGAGTCGTGATGGGCTGAGTTCGCTGCTTTTCAGACAGAGGTCATCGAGAACCTCTCTGTCTTGAAGAAAGCCGAACAAGAGCGCCAGGACTCGGATCTGGTGAAGAAGATGGAGCTTGAATGCGCGGTCGATGAACTCTTCAACAGCCTCAAACTTGCCGAACAACTACTCACCTCTCTAGATGGTTCAGTAGCAAGCCTTGTTGCTGATGCCAAAAAGGGGGAAGAGAAGGAGACGGAGGTTGAAGTGCAGGAAGAAGAAGAGACCCAAGCCGAAGGAGAGACGCCAGCTCAAGGGAAATCCCAGCTGAAGAGAAGGAGGTCTGCTCAAAGGAAGTCTGCTGCTCCCAAGCCAACCGAAGTCGGTGGAGCTGGAATGGAAAAGGACTTGGAGCAGGCAGAGAAGTTCTGAGTTTCCTACAACTCCATAGCCGAGATCGCAGCCGAGCTGGATTCTGAACTCGACGGGATAACAACCAAAGAGTGCATTGCAGCGGCCAAGGCTATGGATGTAGAGGAGAAGGATTACATGAACCCGAGCTGGATCAGAAAGTTTGCCGCCAGCCAGGCGAGGAGGGTGAACCAGTTCGGGGAAGAGCTGAAGAAATTGTCCCAGAACCTGGACCGCAACGTTGCCTCCCGCAGCCGACGCCGCATCAACAAGCATCAATCAAAGGCGGAAGCTCGGTTGAAGCAACAAAGATTGCCAGCAAAGTCCAAAGTCGAGAGTCGGTTTAGGCATGTTGACAAGTGGATGCCGACCGAGTGGAATGAAGATTGGGAGTTGTTCAAGCAGGAGTTCGTGAACGACTTCTACTATAGGAAGGTTTACGCAACTGATGTGATGTGAGCACGGATGGGCAACCAACGACTACAAGTCAGATTTCAGGAACTAAATAAAGTATGCCGATTTCAAGTCCAATATCAAGATAAATTGGGCCAAATGGTGAATATTAATGGGCTGAATTCGTCTTAAAAGGGCTCGTCAACAATCAGACTTCGAAGGCCCGAGAAGAAAAATAAATGGTTGATTTTCGTGCATATTGAAGAGGCTAAATGAAGTGTCTAATTAGTTTCATTATTATGAGTTAAATAAGTGACTTTTGAAGTCTTGAGTCATAAGTACTCATTAGTATTTAATAAGTGGTTTAATTAGTGTTAAATAAGTCTATTTATGAGTTTAATTAGTATCATAAGTACTATCATTATTGGTAGGCTATGAAGAGTCCTTTTCTAGCCTATAAATAGGCTTGATATCCTTTGTAATTGGATAACATATACACCTTGAGTTATAAACGAAAATTGGCTTTGCCTTTGTGAGTTGAATTTCTCTCTTGTAGAGTTTTCACTTGTTCCGAACTTATCAAGACTAGTGAGCAAAGTCTTGTGGCGTTCAACCATACCGAGGTTCTTGGCTGATTATATAGCCAACGGGTCGAGGTTTTCTTCGCTCTAGGAGGTGATCAAACTGGATTCTCGATCTAGGGAGACCGCTGCCTACCTCTTATACGAAGGGTTCTTGGATCTTTTATCCAACGGGTCCTCCGTCCGTATCATTTGGTAATCAGAGCAATCTGGTATTGATCTGAACCTCTATCTTTATATTTTCTATCCAGAAAAAAAAAATAATAAAACAAAAAAATGAGCAAAACGTTGAAGGAGCGTCGAGAGCGTGCATATGTTCTTCGCATGGAAACTAAGCTAATGTTGGCGGAGATTAAGGCAGCCAATGAAGAGTTGAGAAAGCTTGTGGAAGTAACAACGAGGAAGACCTTTTGTGACATGCCGATCCAAAGTTGTGATTCCACACCACAATTGGAGGTCCAACCAAATAGAGAGAAGGGAATTGAGGACAAGGTGATTGTTCCCCAGATTTTTGACAAGGTTTCTTCCATTGTGGTTGAAGAACTTGAGAATCCTAATCCATTTGTTCTTGTTTCTCAAGTTCATGACAACAACCAACATGAAAGCATAGTGGTTGCAAGTGACCAGAAAATAACGCGGGGCGAATTCATTGTTGAAAGTTGTGCAGATGTGGTATGTGTTCCCTTGGTGCCACTGTTGAGCGTTCCTCCATTGTTTAGTACTTGAAAACTAAACTGTAAGGTTGATAAGTACCCGCAAACTTATCCTTAACGGTTGCTCAGCCCGCGTAAGCTGAGTGGTTTGTCCAGAAGAACTTGAACAGAGTTGTGTGGACTCACAACTCCCCGTGGACGTAGGAGGTTTCTCCGAACCACGTAAATCTCTGTGTGCTAGTGTTTATTTTGTTTATTTCTTGCATATTCAGCTGACCTTCTAACCAGCATACAACCACCATACACCAGTAACTCGTATCGGGACCATCATATCTTAAATTAGATTTAAAAGTCTTGGTTTGACTTGCAAATGGATCTTGATTAAGACATCTCTAACTACAACCCTAGAATATAGCTTGTTTTGAAAATACATTTGATGTATATAGTGTTAACCTTATCGTTATAAGACCTAAAACCTAAAAAAAGTATTGACTTTTTTTTTTTTTGAATTAATGGAAACCCGCAGCCGCTACCTTTAGTACCTACTGGACCAGTCCTTGTGCAGTAGCCTGTAAACCACATCTTTCAAGTACACGTGTGATAGGTTCGACCTATAGAGGCCTCAGTAAGGATTGAACCTGAAACCTTTCAGTCTCAGGCAGCCCACTCTACCACTAAGCCATCCCCAAGGGGTCAGTATTGACTATCTCTAAATTTATGTATACTTGTTTGGGTGTGAGTGGGTTAGAGAGAGATAAAACTCACATTCCTCCGTCTACGAAATGGTTGTCACTTTTGCTGCTTAAGTTTGTCCACAAAATGGTT
Organism: Schizonepeta tenuifolia; assembly: GCA_029490685.1. Taxonomy (NCBI): domain Eukaryota; kingdom Viridiplantae; phylum Streptophyta; class Magnoliopsida; order Lamiales; family Lamiaceae; genus Schizonepeta; species Schizonepeta tenuifolia. Next base: position 46,991,093 of record CM055958.1, on the reverse strand, counting down.
GCCACTTTTGTTACTCCACTCACATTTATTGTGGAACCTTTACTTCACTATTTTCACTATAATTCACTACTACTTACCATTTTCTTAAAACTCGTGTCATCCACAATGCGGCAACCATTTCATGGACGGATGGAGTATATTTTTTTGCTAATGATGTCTAACTCAAGTGACTAGTTGAAGTATCATAAATATCTTTTTAGTGAGAAGTCTTGGTTTCAATGTAGCATGTGTGCGATGTAGTATATTTCTACCCTATTTGGTAATGTAGTGATCCCACTCTTCCACCCTGTCTGTGGTGTAGTAGTCCCACATTTATGTGATGTAGTCCTAAATAGACGAGGTGTAGTTGAAATATATCTATCTATCTATCTATATATATATATATAGAGAGAGAGAGATGAGTTAGTGTAAAAATTAGTTCTCATGTGGGAATTAAGAACTCATCCCAATCATCCATTTTATAAAACTAGTATAATTAACGTGCACTCGCACGTTAAAAACAATAATTTTTACAAAGTTTAAAATAAAGCTCATAATTCACACTAATTAACCATTTGATTTTAGAGTTTAAAATAAAATACACAAATCTTATCAAGTGCTTATTCTAAAAAAGAAACTATTCTCTTCAAGTAGATTGTTATCCTTGTGTTTGCATTCGTTGCATGAAGAAAATACATTCTAAAAAAATTATACATTATTGTCATTGTCTAATTTTAAAATCTTTTATATATATGTCAATTAATCATTCTATTAATTAAGAACATACAATTAGTTTCAATCTCTTCATGTCATTCTAGCTGGTTTTAACTACATCACAATATAGAGCATAAAATGCATGCTTATATTAAAATGAAAAAAGAGCGTAGAGCAAATTAAATTTCATCCATATCTTTAAGGAAAAAAAAATACTTGTTGCCAACTTATGATATTTACACAATTATTTTGTTTCTATCTCGGCATATAAGAATGTTTAGAATTGTCTAGTCATGTAAAATAACAAAATATGTCACACACTCATAGATTGTCAACTTCTAATAACATAGAATAAAAGAAAAATGCAGCTATCTTCGTAATCTTTAGACATAAATAAACCGTTCATATCATACAATGAATATCATGTTGATCTTCCTAAAGTAAAAAAAGAATAAATCCTAAAGATTTCACTTTTTTGTTCTTTCAAAATTGAACTCATTAAATCAAATTTTGAACGATCATATAACACAATCCAAAAGAAAAAGGGTTATCAGTAATAAATAAAATCGAGAAAAGAAAAAAGAAGCAACTTATATTAGAAAATGAAACATGAACAGTTCGATTCTAAAGATATATAACTCTTCATCAAATCGCTACTCTCTTTGAATGAATAAATTGTGTTAAGAAATTTGGTGAAAAATTTAAAAATAAATATAAAAAAATTTACTCCCTCTGTATTTATATAAGTGTCCTAGTTTGACCTGGTACGATTAAGAAAGTTGGTAAAGTGTTGAAAAGTAGGGTAAAAGTTAGAAAGTAGGAGTAGTGGGATAATGACAAAAAAACAATGGTAATGACAAAAAAGATGTGGTATTGACCAAAAAGTAAGAATAAAGTAGTTGGGATGATAAAAAGGTAGAAATAAAATTGATGTGAGGTGGGTTCATAAGTGACAAAGGGTAGTAAATTTAAAAAGTAAGGAGGGTATGATGGTAAATAAAATAAAGTAGGACATTTATAAAAAGAGTAATGATATTCGGCCACACTGTGGCCGGCCACACGTGTAAAAAAAGAAAAGTTGACTGTGAAAATGGAAATAATCACATTTCCCTCTTAGACTTTATTCTTCCCAATTAGGATATATTTCCATTTTCAAAACCTATATTGCCATTTTTAACTTGTGTGGTTGACCGCAGTGTGGCCGAACATCATTACTCTTATAAAAATACATCAAAAAATGGTGAAGTAGGACATTTATAAAAATACGGAGGGAGTAATAAAGTGGCTTTTTTCATCTTTGTTTTCTTTGCATTAATAAAGTGGCTTCTTCTTGCTTCTGTTGAGAATAAAAAGAATATATTAACAAAAAATAGTTAAATATACCACACAAGTATATATATAGAGAAATTAGCTTAATATGATTTATCATGAATATACACTATACGTTTACGTTTTGAAATATGGAGATGCAGTAGTCATTTTTGATGGACCGTGAGTGAAAATAGAATCAGTGTCAAGTTTTGGTACTTGAAGATTAAATAATTTACACAGATTGATTGAGCCTAAAAAATATTTAAGAATTTTAAGTTGCCTTGTTGAAGATTGGAGGCAATTTAAAGTTGCAAAAGTAAAGAAAAAAAAGGCTGCACAATAACGTGAGTAAAATTACGTATGGACAAAATAACAAGATTGATATCACATATTAACAAAGATATAAACACAGGATATGTATATTAATAATATATTTCTTTCAAATCATAATATAATAGTATAAGGTAATAATAACACTATGTATTATCAATAAGGTAAGTTTATATTTCTTATGGCATATTATATCTTATATTACGCTATTGCCCTTAATTTTGATAAGTAGTAAGGATATTTTAGGCGATACAAATTTTGTAAAATAAGACTCTTTTTTATAAGTATAGATTATACGGTTGTGATTAAGTTTTTTGACAAAAACTCTGGTGCAACTGTTGCACCGTAGAACACCCGTCCGTTTGACCCGGCTCGGGTCAACCCCCCTTTGAACGGTTTTTCTTTTTTTTTCTTTTTTTCAATTTTTCATTTTTTATTGTTTGCCGCTTCTTCTATGGTCAAGATTCGAGCGAAGGGAGCCGAAGGCCTCGGAACGAAGGCGGAGCCATAAAATTAGAGTCGAAAGCTCCACCGGAGAAAAAAATCTGGAAATAAAAAATAAAAATAAATTAAAAAAAAAAAACTGGGCGCCTGAGACCCACGTGCGGCGTGTGGATCTCACGTACGGATCTGAATGGCATGTGACGGGTCGGGTTGTGTGCAAATAGGTGCAGATTTATGCACCCAAATCCTTCTCAAGTTTTTTTATTTATTAGTAATATCTATTTGGACATACTATGTCAAGACATACGATAGTAAAAATACGGATTTGACAGAATTTTTTAACTAATAATTTAATTTTATAGTTTCGACAGTTTTGTTATTAATAAACATACACTTTTGAAATTTTAATTATAAAGTTTTATCCCAATTTAAATTCACAAGTTTAGGACTTAGGTGTAGATGAGAGTAAAATTTAGGAACAGGTATGCGTGAGATCGATATTTCGGAAGGAAATCTAAATAAAAAAGAAATTTTAAAGAAAATCGAACAATATTTTCATATTTTAAGCACGTATGTCTGAACATATTATGTTCTAATACAATTATTGTATTATCTTAACCGTTACAAGGGCACTAAGGTAAGCTTAAATAATTTGCAACCCCACCATATATATCATCTTCCTAAATTTCCGCCGCGTACACTTCATTCTCTCTCCATTTGTTAGTAAAATTCACTTTTTTTTATTAAGGTTAATTTTATTTCATCTCATTTTTTATATTTTCTCGGTCGTCTGTATCTTACTTTCTTATAAAATTTGTTCTTCTTTTTCATCTAACTTGTTATAAAAGCACCATATAAGACGAATAAAAATTAAAACTATTACTAAAGCACCATATATAATACTATAAGTTTATTACTCGTGTTATGAAAACGTTATTAAAGCATGTAAGAAACTAATAGAAAGCACCAAATGTTGATGAACCATCGAAAATAGTATCAATAACGGTAAGAATGTTAGTCCCCTTGGGGATGAACTGGTGGTAAAAAGTGAGCGCTTGAGACTGAGAGGTCTCAGGTTTGAACCTCATGAAGCGCCTCTATAGGTCGAACCTGTCAAACATGTACTTGGAAAGTGTGGTTTACATGCCCTATGTGGTTTGCAGGTTACTGCACAAGGGACGAAGGTTTACCCAGTGCGCACCGAAGGTAGCGGCTGCGGATTCTCACGATATCAAAAAATAAAAATAAAAAAAAATAACTGTAAGAATGTTAAATTAGTTATGGTTAGTTTTAAATTTAATATTACTAGCCATGCTTATGTTATATTAACTGCAAGCATGAGATTTTATTAATATATGCATGAAAGTTGAACTATTAAGCATGAAAAGCATGAGATTTTATTAATATATGTATGAAAGTTGAACTATTAAGCATGAAATATTAACTGCAAGCATGAGATTTTATTAATATATGCATGAAAGTTAAACTATTAAGCATGAAATTTCATTAGTATAAGCATGAAGGCCAAAATTTTTAAGTATGAAATTTCATAAACATAAGCATGGAAGTTGAATTATTAATACTAACTATTAAGTACAGAATTTCATTAGTATAAGCATCGAGGCCAAATTAATTAAGCATGTCTCATAAACATAAGCATGTGAAATTGAACTATTAATATTAACTATTAATTAAGCATGAAATTTCATTAGCATAAACATAAAATTGAACTATTTAAAATTATTTAAATGAATAATTTAGATAGTTGTATGATTGAATTAAGAAGAATCTAATATTATAATACGAAAATTAAAAAGTACTAATATTTTTTAATAAATCATAATACGATGTTGAAATGTGCTAAATAATAAGTAATAATGAATGTTATAAAAAAGGGAGAAGGCAATTTGAAAAAAAAAATGATATTAAAATTTAAAAAGGATATATGGAATAATTAATGAGAGTGTTAAGTTCTCTTGAACAAACATTCCATTCTTTTTTCACTAACTAAAATCACTTAATTTGTAGAAACCCGAAAAATCGAGCCTAAAAATTTCGTTTTAAGTATATAAAAATTTAATTAGAATTAATTGGGTAATAGAACGGTCACTTATTCCCGACAAATTTTATACGTCTAAATCATAAAAAAAAAAAAAAAATTAGACGTCATATGCATTGCATAGCACGAGCATTCATATTTTATTATTCGAGTGAAATATGTCGATATTGTTATTGCCTATGCAATAATGTGATTAATTAGAAATAATTAATAAAAAGATAAATTATATATATATAATATATAATTATGAAGCGTTTGTTTATTTGATTTTGTAAAAGAATTAATTTATAGAATAATATGGATATTGGTCTCGTTAAAACCGAAATAATTAGTTCTACGTATATGCTCGATCGAAACTTTGATCGGATGAATGAATGTCGTATTATGAAACAAAAATTGAAATACTATATAAAAGGAAATTATATAATATAATAATATATATATATATATATATATATATATATATATATATATATATTATAAATAGGTAAGTGAATGTGTGTGTGCGTGAGGGTGTGTGTGTACGCGTGAGTACGTGTGTGCGTGTGTTTTGTGATTAGTTAGGATAAGTTTAACCTATTACTTAATTAAAATAAATAGGAAAACTAAGTAAATAGGGATTGGGGAAAAGGGGAATAACAATAGAGAATAAATAGAATTAGAAGGAAAAAGATTTGGGAGAATAACGTGTTGTCAGAAAAGAAAATACGATCTTCTCTTTTCTCTTTCTCCAACGCAGCCGCTCAAATAAGCCAGTAGATGGAGATTAGGGGTAATCATCTTGTAACCTATGCTATTCACTCCTATGTCTTCTCCTCATCAATAAGGATCTGCTTCTCCACCATTCCTTCCATCACCAATCTTTATTCAAGCAGAAACACAAAGAAAACCCTAACCCCCAAAATCACCACCATCCATAACCGCCGCCGCCGGCCACCATCGGAGGAGAGGAGGTGACCGGAATCTCGTGAGGAAGAGGGCCAAGAGTTGGGAAGTATGCTGGGAGAGGAGGAAACGTGAGAGAGAAGGAGGAGAAGGAAGCTAGGTATAAATCTTCATCTAGTTCTTTTGCTTTTCCTTCTTTTATGAACAAGTTAGGTTAGTAATGAATGGTTATAAGGGCTGTAAATCTATGTTAAAATGATGCTAATCACGTGTTTATGAGTTGTGAGGGTGTTCCATGTCTTAGAATCTAAGTTATGAATATGTTTGTATGAAAAAGATGTTTGACAGTTCGTAGGGCTGCACATGTATGTTAAAGAACGAGTCATATCTACCAATATACTCCATGAAAATGTGTGAAATCACCTTCAAATGAAATCCTGGTATGTTGGCTACAATTTATGTGAAAATAAGCCCTCGATTTCAAGTATAAAGGTGTCAAAATATTTGAGTTTGTAACTTGCTCGAATCTGTCAAAAAACTGACTAAGTGTGAAAGACATGTTAATATCTTGAAAACGGCTAATATATTGATAACATGGCTTGTTGGAGTGTGTTCTAGACTTCTTATGGTTTCTAAAATGATAAGACTCACTGTCATAGGATGAGTTTTCGATTTTAAAATAATTTTACGGTGAACAGCTACGTGCTGCAAATTTGCAGAAGTATGATAATATGTGTTAAGTTATAATGTTTATACTTAAACGGTTTGGGATGATTATAGATGTGTTGCATATGTGAAAAACATGATGGAATATGATTAGTTATGTGTTTGATGATGATCTCATGAGCTTTGAATGTGGTAAATGGATTCATGATGGTGTGAAGATAAATATGATTAAGATTATGCTTGAAAACTTGATTAGTTAATCTGCCACCTTGTAAGAACCGAATTATTTAGGATATTTGAAGGCATGAAATCAGTATTTTGCTATTGGATTATGAATCTAGAAGTCCTCTAGTATTTATGATTTTAATATCATGATTTTCTTATGAAGATAAGAACCCTCAAAAGATTTTATAAGAAAATTCAGTGACAAATTTCAGCTTTTGTATAGATGTTGGGAAATAAGTTGTGAAATCTTTAAAATAAAAAATTTGGATGAATGGCTTTTTGTATATGAAAATAGACTTATTGAGGTTTCTGGAATGATAAAAAAATCATAATTTGAATAAGAACTCAAGCCTAGGTGAATTAATCTTATAGGCCCTTGTGCAGTCCAAATTTAAGAACTCAAGATTTTGTCATAAAGTATGGATTAAGTTGGGAAGCTTATGTGTGTGATAGTTCGATGTTAGTATTTTTAAAATGAAGTTTAAGATGTTAATTTTGTTCAGTTAATATTTCAAGTCCATAGGAAGTGTCTACCTATTTTAATAAAATCGTGTATGGGTACACTGCTGTTAAGGACATAAATTTCGAATTTGGGCTTGAGTATGGACACTTAATTAATTTCAGTTGGGCTTGGAATAAAAAAGATTTGGACTTGTAATTTAAATTCGAGTGGGCCTAATAATTGATAGGTTGGGCTCATTCTTTTATTTATTATACTTGTATGATAATAAAATGTTTGGGCTTATGTGATTGGACTTAATCTTGTATTGGATTAATTAATTATAATAGTCCAATATGACTTATTTATGTGTGATATGGACCTTTAGTCTATATCTATTTGAGATTTAATATTAAGTCCAATTTATATTATATGGTTGATAATTGTCTTATTATATGATTAATGTTTATTATTATTTTATGATTAATTGTTCATTATTTATTATTAATAATTAATTAAATAATTAATTCTTTAATAATTTATTAATTGAAACTTAATTAGTTAATTAAAATTCTTTCATAATTAATTAATTAATTAATGCCTTAATTAATTAATTATTTATTTATTAATTAATCATATGTTTTTAATAATTAATTATTAATTAATTAATTATATACCTTTAATAATTAATTAATTATTAATTAATTATATCCTTTTTGTTTAATTAATTAATTCTTTATTAATTAATTATATGTCTTTAATAATTAATTAATTCTTTATTAATTGATTATATGTCCTTAAGTAATTAATTGATTCTTAATTAATAAATTAAAATGATCTAAGTCAATTAAATAATTGTTATATATTCAATAGTCAAGTATGGATGTATTACATGTCTTAAAGTATGATCTTATGACATGAGATATGTGATTACTTAAGAACGCATGCATATGGTAGGATACGATGTAAAGCATATAGTATGCATAAGACATTTAGGTGACTCATATGACATAACATGCATGACATACATGTTATACGGGAATAAGTTTGACCTAGGATGCTAAAACCTTAGACAACTTTATGCTCGTGAACCTAAGTGTTTAAGACAACTCTTGTAGGACCGAGCAACTCTTTAATTCCAAGGACTAGTCAAGAAAACCTGAACCAATGTGGGTTTCTATTTTCAAACTGTGGGATTATAAACTCCCACTGAGGTAACTTTAGGGTTATTAAACCCAATGCTTTCAAAGTGTGATATGCATGCTAAATGTTTTATGCTCAATTGCTTGTGGTTTACCTATGTTGAAAGTTTTATAATACGATCGGCCTTGTGCTCCGTACAAGCCAAGGTAGTTTACACATGAAGTTATGACGGTTCGGTTGGAGGGAGTGGCTCCCCTCTAATTGAACCGGGTGGTAACCCAAGAATGTGAGATGCTCTATGGTTCGAACCGTTAACTGTTAAAAAAAAAAAAAAAACTTATGTGAAGGATATTTTTTCCAAAGTAACCCCCTTCCATAAGAATGAAGCATACTATATCTTTTGAAAAATTGTTATCAAAATGGGGCGCGGAATCCACTGAGTGCTTTTGTACTCAGCCCCCTGCATTATTTTCCCTAATGCAGGTTGATCAATGTGGAGGCGAAGGAAGGGGATGTCGATGTCGCTATTGTCCTTTTGTTCGTTTTCAAATACTTGTCATGTCGGTCATTACGACCATGGTTGTGTCTTCAATAAGGCTTATGCCACCAAACTCATGTTACCTCTTATGTTCTAATCATCTACTTATAGATGATTATCTTTTGAAACGCTTCCGCAGTGCGGGGCCGGTGTCCTCATACATCGACCCCAGTTATGTTATGCTAGGACATCGATTTTGAACAATTACCCACCTTTCCTTTATTATCCCAAACACTTGTCATTTCGATTTTTCAATAAATAACTATTTGTTATCATTTATGAATCATGATTATATGGTTTCACCCCACCCACTGCGTGGCGGCTCGGACGGATCCGTATAGGCCGGGTCGCGGGTCGTCACATAATTATAGGAATGCGATAATTAAAATCAAAAGATATTGGCAACATTGCCCCTAAACTGTATATATGAAACGTAAAATCTCATATCTTATCTTTAATTCCCCCTAATAATCTGCAACCCTTGATCCATAATTTTTAATGGATAGGATTGGTTCCTAGTTCTTATATGAGGGCTAATTTTTATACGAACCAATCTCTCTCTCTCTGTGTGTATATATATATATATATTTATTTAGAGAGAGAGAGAGATGATCATATAGGAACTCTTTAGGTAGGAATTAGCAACTAATCTGAATCGTTGATTTTTTTTTAATTTACGGTTCAGAGTAATTGATGTATTTGATTATTGTTGTTTGTGCATTAAAAGTGTGCTAAATAATTTGTGCATTAAGTTAGTGTAATTTGTACATTAACATGTTTGACATTAATATAATGTATTTTGTGCATCACATAAATCATATTTATGCTGGTTCCTACGAACTCATATAAAAATGAGTTACTGCCAAATCCACACACACGCACTATACTTTTATATACTATATGAGAATACTTGGATTAATGATATGCATACACATATAATCATAAATCATTATATAATATATCAATTTAATTAAAATTTATTAATCTCAACTAGAGTTTATTAATCATTAGTTACAATTTATTGAATTAAAATTATGATTTATTAAGTTCTAAATAAAGTTAATTAAATTTCATTTAAAATTAATTAAAAATAATGAATAAATAAATAAGAACATGTGCGGTGCACCGTACCTGAGTTCTCCTTTTTTATTAATTAAACTGGTATTTCATAATAGACAAAAATGGCTAATTAATTTTTGGGTTATTAGCATATAAATTCCTCAACTTTCAACAAATTCTGATTTTTCTTCCCAACTAAAGATTCTGCCTTCAAATACCCAACATAAATTTATTCTAATTTTGCCTCCAACAATGGCTTCCGGTCGGAAATACTTTTGGAATTTGCTGACATTCCATAATATAATTTATGTGGCACTCGTATGGCATTTGAGTGACCTTACATATCAGGATTATGCGACATTGTTTTGAGTAAACTAAAATGGTGACGTTTGGGAAGAGCTTGGAGACGTCTTTACCACCACCAGTAAGGTATCATAGTTTACAATCTTGGCTGAGAAGACGTGTGTATAGACGAACTCGATGAAGAAAAAATTATAGAAGAATTCTCGTTGCTGCTCATAAATTTACCCTAAATTGAATTTAAATTCTCATCCAAAAATATATTGTAATCCATTACCTTTTAATTTCACCAGAAACGACGTCTTTTGGTTAAATGACAAACAACGTCGTTTTGTTCATCGAACGACATGCCAAGTAGGATATTTCGGTTGCCATGTAAGTAGTTAATTTGGGGTAATTCAACGATAGATGCAAAATCAAAATAAATTGAAACTTGAGGAATTTGGAGATAAGATCTTTTATTGGAGAGCAAAATCAGAATTTGTTGAAAGTTGAGGAATTTACAGACTAATAACCCTTAATTTTATATTCAGGTAAGAGTGACCGCTAACTAATACTACTCCCTCCGTTCACCAAGTTATGCCCTGTTTCACCTTTTATTTTTGTTCACCACGTAATGCCCTGTTTTGTTTTTTTTACCAACATACCCTTCCTACTTTATGTAAATTACTACCCTTGCCATTATTTAACCCACCCATATTTAATTAACCCACTAATTATAACCTACTAATTACTACCCACTAATTAACCCTAATCTGCTACCCAAACCCACCCATTTGGATCCGACCCAGTCCCAATCGAGTAAAACACCAACTGAAACCCTAATTCTCTCATTCTCTCCCTTCCTCATTCCCTCGATCCCTCGATTCCCAATTCTATTCCACACAAACCCTAACCCAAATCTGCTTCATCATTCACAAATTGAGGCGATCTTCTTCATCAGATCGATCTCTATTTTCATTCGATGTGAAATCCTATCCCTCGTACTCTCCATTTCCAATTCAGTCGCTGTTTTCTCCACTATCCATCCCCATCTGCTTCATCTCTCCACCACTGCCGGCGGCGATGACGTCGCACTTCTCCGATCGAAATCCCTCTACCTCTGAGCCGTCGGTCGATTTTGTGGCTGAAACTGACCTTGAGGGGCCGGTCGACTTCGTCCCTCAATCTGACTCTGAGCCGTCGGTCGATTTCTTGCCTGAAACTGACCTTGAGGCGGCGGTCGACTTCGTGCCTGAAACAAATCCTGAGTCGCATGTCGATTTCGTTCCTGAAACGGACTTTGAAGCGCCGGTCGACTTCGTGCCTGAATCTGAGCTCCAGGTGGTGGATGAGGTGGTGCTTGATGAGGCGGCTGAGGCGGCGGCTGTGACGGTGCCTGCAACTCCATCGACGGTGGTGCCTTTTTTGCTGCCGCCCTTTGGACCGGCTACTGCTGGACCGAAGCAGCTGGACTCCATCTTGGAGTCAATGTCGCCTGATGACCCTGCTTACTGGTTGATGTCCGAGATTGCCCTGTTCCGGCGAAAACGAAAGGCCAAAAAAGCAGCTGATGCTGCTTCTCTGAAAAAACTCATAGAAAACTGATGCGGCTTCTTTCTCATCAGGTTATCTTGTTTGTTATTCCCTCATTTAATTTGGTGTTGGGGCTGGTGATGCCAATTTTTGATGTTGAGGTGCTGTGATTCTGTTGAGGTGCTGTGATTCTTATTATTTACATGATGTTGAGTTGCCGTGATTCTGTTGAGGTGCTGTGATTCTTATTATTTACATGATGTTGAGGTGCTGTGATTCATATTATTTACATGATGATGAGTTGTTGTGATTTTGTTTGCCTGGAATTAATGCCCTCATTCGGTGTTGCTGCAATTCCCTGATTCTGGAATTCATGCCGTGATTCTAAGAGCATACACTCTTTACATTCATGCCCTGTGTCTTAAATGATGAACTTGGTGCATGTGGTTTTTGTGTTTGCTTGTTGGTTATCTGATTGATGGTAGTTGGAACCTTCACATCTATCTCTTTGTTGCCACCACCTGGTTTTTGATAACCAGGTTTTGGAGGCAACCTTGGATAGATTTGAAGCAAGTCAATGATGCAAAAAAGTGTCATTAAATAAGCTGAGACTACATTGTTCAAAATTCTAGCTGCAACACTGACAATTTACATTCCAAACACCTCCAACTACAGCTTTAATGTTTGTCCCTGTAAACCATTACCAAAAATAGCCTATGTGATCCACTTATTCTGCTAAAAACAGCTGTTGTAACCCTTCAACTAGTGTGTCAAGGTTGTAGATTGCACCTGTTTCATGCTCCTGCTCTTGTAGATACTCCATGCTCTCCCTTACAAGTTGATCTTCAACCTCTAAAGTTTCTGGTAGTAAGCCCAGTCTCCTAAGCTTGGCCTTACCCAAGTGTGGCTGCTTGTAGTTGTTGCTGCCCTTAGCCTTGATAATCTCATAGTAACAGGCTTGCAAACTCAAGAAAATATCATTGATCTTATCCACTTCATATTCATGAAATGCATCCTATACATTTTGTATCAAAGCCTCAATTGTAGTTGCCTTTTTCTCATCTTTCAGATTCTGTATAGCTCTGAAAAAGCCTAGGTCATTCACATTTGTGTCCGGTGAGTTAGGAGGTTGGCAAACAAGCTGGATATTAAATCCATCAGCTTGTGCCACAGCTTGAAATTCTGGATCATTGTTGCTAATGTGTGGTTTTGCATTATCTTGCTGTATGATGATGTGCATTCTGATTTCTGGTGGGCATTTCTGTTTGATGCATGGTAAAAGCTGTACATTGGAATTTTGAGGTGTTAATGTGCCTATGTGATGAATTTGTATAAATTCTGATAGGATTTGGGAAATAAGAAACATACCTGCTGGATAAACACCTCCTTCATGATTGATCTTGCAATTGCTTGCACTGGCTTTGTTAGCATGGTTCCTGCTGGTCTGTTCTTACTGTTTCTTGCTGCTGCCTCCTCATAAATGAATGGGAAAATGCCATATTTCTCATCAAAGATTACTGTTCCATCTGTATCATATATTGGTCTTCCCACAGCTGATAAGAACATTATTTTCTGAATGTGTGTCTTGGATTTACATATTCTGTAT